>JBBPJZ010000319.1:0-23624 GCA_038089015.1 Chalciporus aff. trinitensis | reverse complement strand
GAGATTCTATCAGAACTCTACGATGCTTTCTGGGGCCCATATGCCCATCTCTTCCTCCCTCTCTCCAACTCGAGTCTTCCGATGCATGCCACGCTCAGCCAAGTCCAAGCAGAACTCGGTTTCGCAGGCGCAGGTTTGGACGACCCAATAGTGCCTGGGCGTCCCTGTGGGCACATATTTACTAAAGGAGAGAGCTGCTTCCGTTGCAAGTGAGTCTTCGCGTCGCTTTACTCTCTGCGAACTTCATCTTCATTCTTTTCAGAGATTGCGCACTCGACGAGAGCTGTGTCCTGTGCGGGAGATGCTTTCATGCCAGTTCACACCAAGATCACAATGTCAGCTTCTTCATCGCACAGCAGTCAGGTGGTTGTTGCGACTGCGGTGACGCTGAAGCTTGGCGTTGCGACATTCAGTGTCCTCGCCACCCTCTCCTCTCCTCAACCGATCGTATTATTGAGCCATCCTCGTCCACAGCCGACACAACGCCTAGAGTCCTCCCCAAGTCCATATCCGATGTAGACATCCCCCCTGTTTCTCATTATCCCTTCCGTGCTGCTTTCCCTCCTGAACTCAGAGACAACATGGCGCGCACCATCGCATACGCCCTTGACTTCTTACTAGATACCCTTGACAGCTCACCGGACGAACCAAGCGTGCCGTCGAACGAAGCTGACCTTCGGCTTCAGCCCACGGGGGACCCAATGCAGAAAGACCAGTATTGTGTCATCATCTGGAACGATGACAAACATTCCTTCGACGAGGTCATCCAGCTTATCTGTGATACGACAAGCCGTGATCGTAAAGAAGCCACAGCAATGGCACACGCCATCGATGAACTCGGTCGCGAGATCATTGACATGAACACCAGCGTTCCGCGTCTCCTCGAGATAGCCCAAGTCATCTCGAAAATCGAAATTGGCGTTACTATTCGGAGGGCGTATGATACGTTCAGGGAACAGGTCGTTATGGTCATCATCGAGTGGCTACTCGACCTCACGCGCAGCAGACTCGGAACGGACACACTCATTATCCGCGAGGTCATTGCAGCTGAATTGCTTTCACCTAGACGATGCGAAAGCAAAACCTATGGCTCTGCGTCACACATTCCAGACCTACCTAGCGAAATCTCCAACCCCTGTAGACTGGACTGGATGTTCCTGTATCACACGCGACTCTGGAAGAAACCCCGCATCAGCCTGAAGGAGATCTACGCATCCGTTCTCATGTTGTCTCACCCCCACAAACTCGCAATGGGTATGAATTTTCTTTCCGAGGCTGTCCCAATGCCTAACCCACCTTGCAGGGAGTCGGTTCGCAGCGGTTTATCCGCGCATCGTCGATGCCTACCTCCTCGTTGACCGAGAGGCAGAGACTTCTATCAAGTACTTTGCTCTTCAACTCTTTACCGTTCCGTCTGTCGCAAGCCACATCGTGCGCAACCATGACCTAGTCACTCGCCTCCTCGACATCATCATCAACTTCTTCACCAACCAAATAGCCGAGAAACGTATACTCAGCACCACTCTCGCCACTCCTGAGAATGCCGAGCTTGACGTGGACAGTTTCCCATTCAAGTCCAAGCGTTTCATGCCAGTCTTCAGCGACCTTCGGTATCTCTGCCACAACGAACCCGTTCAACAACTTATTGCCCGCAATCCTGCTTTCATCCGCAAGTTTGCAAAAGTGTGCCAGCTCTTCATGTGCGTTCATCCAAATAAACGGGCAGCAACAAACCATGTCGAGTACGAGACGGACGCTTGGATTAGCGTCTTCAATGTCACACTGTCCCTATCACGCGTTATCAAGGTTTATGGAGAGGCCTTCAGCTGGTCAACCCCTTCGCAGCTCATCAATGCCATCTCAATCGTTGTAAATGATATTCTCTCCGTATGCAGATTGGCAAACGACAAGCTCGACAAGAACAAATTCACGAAACCGGCATTTCATGACGTCATCTTCGGAGACGTCGAGTACACGATCATAGAGTTTGATGTACTGGATGGTTGGGTTAGCTTCCACCACTCGTTACACTGGCTTTTGGCAGAGCTACTCAAGCACGTTGATATCCTCTCCGAGGAATCTCTCATACGAGTTGGTGTGGCAAGCGTACGGGACTTGTTTACGCGGATGGCAACGGAGGACGCCATTCTGACGTTGATCGATTTCCCGTTACGAGGTAACTTCCCGATCACTCTCTTTCACTCCCGAGTTCAATCTTGACTTCAGTGCTCGCGATGGTGGCCCAGATTCGCTCCGGGCTCTGGGTTCGCAACGGTTTCCCGATACGCGGTCAGCTACTCCACTACCGAGATTTCATGCTTCGTGAGCTCTGCTACGACCAAGACCTCTTCGTCCTCCAAACCTCCCTCATCATCCTTGATCCTAACACCGTCATCGTTAGCATCCTCGACCGTTTCAAGCTTCTCCAGTTCTTCAGCGGAGCAGCCGTTCACCCCACATATGAAAGCCAGCAGTTGTCCAGCATGATAGAAGAGGTGTTATATATCATCATTACGCTCTTAACCGAGAAAGGCAGTGCCACCAAGATGCCTCTTCCCGTCGCCGTCCGCCGCGAAATCATCCACGCACTCGCAGCTGGACCATGTTCTTACACGGACCTCGTCAAACGAGTCGCCGAACGCATGGTGGACGATATCTGTTTCGAGCATGTCCTCCGTGAAGTTGCCCATTTCAGAGCACCAGAGGCAACGGCTGATACGGGTACCTACGAGCTCAAGGACGAACTATACGAGGAGGTCAACCCGTTCTACTACCACTACGCACGGAACAGACGGGAAGAGGTCGAGGTGGTTCTGAAGGCACGGTTGAAGAAGAAGACGGGCGATGCAGATGCTGTGATCGTACCCAAACCCATCGGTATTGAAACGGGCCCGTTCTCCATCTTGCCTTCCCTCCTGGAATCAGAAGCGCTTCTTCAAGTCATGTTTTACGCGATCTTTAACATCCTCGCGTTGACAGAGGCTGCGGGGACGTCGCCACCTTCGTCGGAGGCGATACTCGATCAGGCGTTCTATCTCATTATGATCGCCCTCGTGGAACGCGCGTCGGTATTCAGTCACCTCTCCGCTATCAAGGTCTTCGAGGATGGGAAGAGTTTGATGGATATTATCTGTGCAATGGAGCATGCAGAGCACTTCAAACCGTACACGGCACGCGTAGGCTGGATTTTAGGCGAAATGTCCAAGTTCGTTCCCGAGGAAGTGATTGCCCGTCGCAAGGTCGTTCCCGTGGTGGATTCCGGACCTGATGCGGAGACGCTCAAGAAACGTGCAGCAAAGGCACGTCAGGAAGCTATCATGGCTCAAATGAAAGCTCAACAGGCGAGCTTTGCTATCAATTTTGAAGACGTCGATGACGAAGACGATGAAGATATGGAGACGCCCGAGGAGGAGGTGCAGTACGGGTCGTGTATTGTCTGCCAGGAAGATCTCAATGACACGAAACCGTGGGGCATGCTTGGGCTCCTTCAGCCTAGCCGTTTGCTCAGGAAACATCCTGATGGTCACAATTCGTATCTCAACGAGTTGATGGGGGTGTCAGCATCGTTCGACCGTTGTTCCCAACCATCACCTCCGTCGACTTTCCCGGCTGTTGATGCGAACCTCGTTGAAGACGTCACCCAGTTCCCCCCCAATTTCGATAGTTTCCCGGCGCAGCATACGCGGTTTGGTCTGTACACGTCTATGTGTGGGCATATGATGCACACCGAGTGTTTCCAGGTTTACAACGCGTCAATTCGTCAGCGACATCGATCACATGCTACGAGGAACCATCCGGAGAACATCCTTCGGAAGGAGTATATCTGTCCGCTGTGCAAGAGCCTCGGTAATATCATTATTCCCATATCCCGACCATCGACTCTCCCAGCGACGACCATTCCATTCCCTGACTGGATCCGAGCAGTTGGGATATCTATCCTGAAGTCGAAGCCCGATACCACGATGGACGCGTTGCAGTTCAGGAACGGCACGGGCGAGTTTGTGTTCTGGAGCGCACAAGATCCCAATTACGCTGTACAAATACGGCGGTCGGACAACGTCGAGTCACACAAGATGTTGGATAGTCTGATGAATGTGGCTAAGACGATCTCTCAACAGACGCGGCATCTACGAGAGAGACCAGAGCCCGAGCCGGGTGAAAGAGGTCCTGGGATTTACTTGCCGGAGGAGCTCATTGGATACACGATCTCTTCCCTCGAGGTTGCAACACGTGGCACTGGTTCTGCCAGTGGAAACGTTGCGGATGCGTTGACGGAGACGCAAGTGCGAATGATCCGAGCTTTACTCGGATGCCTCGCCTCTCTTGCTAAAATCGAGCTTGAAGGGAGGCCAGACGGAGGCAAGGAGGCAGTCAAGCAGGCCATCATCAAACGGTTGCTGCCGGAGTGGAGCAGAACGTCACTCAGCTCTTATTCCTACCCATTACTGCTCCGCGACCCGTTCACCGTACTTGTGGAGACCGCTGTCGTCGCTCCGGAGATGTTGCAGCACGTTCTCGTTCTATGCTACTACGCCTGCCTGGCACGCACTGTCATCGGAATGGTATACGTCCTGAATAAGGCTAGGTCCTGTAGTTCCATCCAGGTTGTGTCACGGAACCACGCCGACCTTTTCGGCGACGTGAGGATGTTCTTCATGTCCGTCGTCCACCATTCACCCGTGTTTGAGCACACCGCCACGCTCGTCTTCGAGATGTTTGGTGAAGCTCGAATCGAGAAATTGCTTTACGCTTTCACACTTCCCTTCCTACGACGGGCAGCCATCCTTTGTCGCTCCGTACTCCCGAACGCCTTTACGACGCCCACATCTAGCAGCGCGGAAGATAACGAATATCATCGACTGCTTAACCTTCTTCATATCCCTCCTCTCTCCGATTTACCCAACCAAGACACGCTTCAAAACGCGTTGTCGGGATGGTGTGCCCACTATGGTCATTCCCATGCAGCATCTCAACTCAATTGCGGTGTCGTCCTGGACTACCCTGCCGAATACCGTCTCGCCCGGCTTCCGATTGTTCTCGACAATCTCTTCAATGGAAGGGACAAGGTGATGCGTTGCGCGCGGTGCAATACGGTACCTGTGGACGCCGCGATTTGCTTGATATGCGGCACGACATGCTGCATGCTCAGTCATTGTTGCATGGACATCGACTCGAGCGGTAGAGGGGAATGTAATATGCATACTCGAGAGTGAGTCTCCGGACATTTTCTTCCTACCCTTTTATTGAAGGTTGACGGGTTAACAGGTGTGGCGGCGCGATCGGATTGTATTTCATTGTCAAGAGATGTTCCTTACTCTTCCTTTACGCAAACAACGGGTCGTTTTCGCAGTCTCCTTATCTGGATGTACACGGAGAGGTCGATATTTCCATGAGGTACGTGACCGATCATCTGGTGGTTTGCAGGATGTTGACCTGGGCTTACTCGCCAGGCGCGGGAGGCGACAATATTTGCATGTTCCTCGACGAGAGGAGATACGGAAGATTTGGTTAAATCACGGCATTCCGACGACCGTCGCGCGGAAGTTGGAGAGCACCGTCGATAGTGGTGGGTGGGAGATGCTTTGAGAAACTGGGTTCAGTGTATCGTTACTAGAATTTTCAAGCCTCATCATTTTTGCAACGTTGTATCGCAAATGTATATACAGCAGACATAGGCTACTGTTACACGATTGATTCACAGGTATTTTGTACACGTCAAGCAGTGTGACCGTGCATAATGAGCGCCGCCTTGAGTCTTGAGATTGATCGTTCCGCCCCCAGGACATCGATGGTTTCGGGAATAGTTGGGCCAGCCTGATGCAGAGTCTTGGTAAACAAAGCTGAGGGAATAGGGAAGAGAGAAGAGAGAAGACGACCTTCATTGCAGTCAACGCATGCCGGAGTGTGGTCATGAAAATCTTTTGCTTGAGTCCAGTCTCTTCACATGCAGCATGTACGAGCATTGCAAGTTCGGATACACCAAAAGTGTCTGACTGAGATTCTAAACGTTGTATTGTGGCATCTAGAGCTTGACCTAAGCGCATTCACAAGGTGCGGACAGGTGGGTGAGTCAGTAGTTGGAGGGGTCCTCGCGACTCACGATAGCTTTCTGTCGGTACTGATTTACGCATGAGCTGTGCCTCGGGGGTCGAGTAGTCTGGGTCGATGTAAAAGTACGGGCCTAGGCCAGGGACATCTTGTATGTTCATTATCCGACCCTAGCGAGCGAGAGGTCAGACAAACGACTGAGGGGCTCTAGAGAAACTTGCCTGCAACACATGCATAACCCTGGCAATGTACTCTGGCGTTGTGTGTTGGCTATCAATGGAGCGTCAAACAATGAGGTTAAGTCCATGTTTCTGTATCCATCACCTTGACGGGAAGGAAGCCCTGACGAGATCGTGTATTTTCTGAGCATGAAGTAAGGTGCCTTCATCACTCTCCCAACAGCGCATGAGATGGTGCTTGTTGAGGTATTCAAGTTTGCTGGGCTCAAGGACTTGTCGGCGATGTGTTATCGACGAGAGATCGAACTTTGCAAGGATTCTCGTCAATGAAATACGAAAAGGGTGTCAGTCCCGACACCCACTTGTTCAATCAGTTCTGGTAGAGTCACAACAGTGGTGCCTTCTGGACTGCGGGTGGTTGTAGTCGTGTCGGGAGAAGGCGAACGTGGCCCTTGTCCCCAGCCTGCCAAAGCTAGCCAGTTTATCAAGGCATCCGGTTCCCATCCTCGTTTCTAGTGTGATTGTTGAATGGGAAGAGGAGAATTGTTATAAGAGTGGGGCGGCACACCATGAACTCTAACACTGCTACATCGCCTTTGCGCTTGGACATCTTGGAGCCATCTGGATTCAGCAAAATGGGAAGATGTGCGAATTGGGGTGGCGTAAGCGAAAGGGAAGAGTAGAGGTCAAGATGAAGAGGGAGAGACGGAAGCCATTCCTAAGTGCTGTCGTGTAAGGAGTCATATCTTTTGGAAATGCAGATATGTCCCACCTCTCCTCTAACAACGTGCGTGATCCCCATCTCGTGGTCATCTACGACGGAGGCAAGGTGATACGTAGGGAACAAGTCGGATTTGAGGAGAACAGGATCGGTTGGTAGAGATGAATGCGCATCCCGTAATGCACCGAAGATGATATCATGTGCGGGAATGCGTTCGGGCAGTTTTTCGTCCTGAAGAAGTGATGAACACCTTGTCTGACGAACTGAGATATCAACGCACATTTAGTCTGATGATCGACTTTTCACCCGCCCGCACGCGTCTTGCAACCTCTTCTTCTGTAAGATGGAGACAGGCCTTGTCGTATGTCAAGTTAGACCCTGCACGAGCGAGCCTTTCCCTAGTCGTTGATAGTTTGTCAGGCGAGCAGAAACACCGATATGCATGACCTGACTGCAAGGAAATTGAGACTCGAACACCAGTACGGATAGAAAGGGTATACTTCTAAGAGCCTGTTGGCATACGCGTGATAGAGGTCTAGACGTTCCGACTTCCAGAAATGAGCAGTGCAAGATCGAGAGTCTGGGAAAACGCACTTGGTGATATGGCCCATGAGGACCGCTTATTCCGGGCCCTGATCCATTACAGTATGCTCTTGAGCGTGTTGACACAGGAAGATTGAGTTGAATCTCACCAAAATCATAGGAGAGACCAGCCCATGCCAACGCTGACCGAATCCCATCCACGGCACCTGGAACATATCGCGACTATATGCAACAATAAGTCCAAGCACGCTATGTAGCAAGGAAATATGGCGCACAGCGTCGGTGTCTTCAATTCGAAGAATCCATTTGCCACCGTGTTTCCTTGCGAAGAGATGGTTATAGAGTGCTGTTCGAAGGCCACCCAAGTGCAAGGCACCGGTTGGAGAGGGTGCAAAGCGTAGTAGCGGTTGCATGGTCTGTCTGTCTGAAGGAAACTCGCGATGTCCAGATCGAAAGGTCGAAAACCGAGTTGGAGTGAAGCTCAGCAGATGCAGTCACTAGTCAGACGAATGAGCCAGCCAAGTGCCAGTGTTACTTTGATTGGGGCTTAAGCGAGACTTTGCCGACGGTAAATTTACCTCCGCTGAACTAGTAGAAGCCATGTTCTATATGGAAGTCATTTATGTAGCATTGCTAACAACTCAGATTCAACTCACTTGCTCACTACCACTGACGACGCTGCCACCGATGACTGCTGGCTATACTAATAAACGAACTCTCAAGCTCTGAAACAGAGAGCAGTATGTCGGACTTGACTGTCCTCGTTTCCCCCACGCCGTTATATCCTAGACCACACTCACCCTTAGGTTTCAATTTCGCCCGTCGAAGTGAAAATGATCTCACTCGGCCGGTCATGGTCACTTTGGAGAATGTTGATCCAGACGAAGGGCCAAGTTCTCCCGTTGAAGTGCATAATTTGAATGCGAACTTCCTCTCTCCGCCAAGGAGGACCTTCAGGAGACCCTCACCTCCCCAGCGCCCTGCGTCAGCTCCTCCACTCATTCCTCCCTCTGACAGCCCAGTGTCAGTTACCCCACCCAGAATAAACGTTTCCAGGCGTGTGTTGTCCTCCTCTACACCCGCAGAAAGGAGCGAACTTTCTCGACCACCCCCGCCACTTTGTGAGTGTGCCACTCTCTCGATGTCCTGAACCGTCTAATGTCCTGTATGTCCTGTAGTTCGTCCGACTACATTTTGGCGAAGGACGAAACGGTCTGGTGTCACGGGTGCATCCTATTCCCCCTCCTCACATCTTATCCGTCGATCTACCTTCATCGCTGCCGGTCTCACTTTCGACAGACCTGAAGCAGATCTCTCGGCTCTGGGTGTAGAATCCCGAGTTGCCCATCTTGTCCTCGGTCCAAATTACGATCCACGATAGAAGCTCTTCCACCGCGAAGAACCATGGTGTATATACAGGCGCCGGTTACATCTACTACTCCTCTAAATACCTTACCGACATCCACCCGTCCACAGACCATCAAACATGACGGACTTAATCGAGCAATTGCACTGGTTGCAACTACTTCGTCTGACCGTCCCTCGACCACATCGCTCACGGATGTCTCAGACTCCGATGTGACAACAAGTGCTCAGGATGCAGCAGTGTCAACTGACACGTTGACACAGTCTCTCATTCAGATCACTGCGTTACCCCCAGGGACAACACTGCCGCAGACAGTGGCACCAAAGCTTGCGTACGAACGTAAATTCAACGTCGTTTATCTCACTCCCTTGTTCGTCGCCCTTGGCGTCGTGCTTGGCATCGTCGCTGTCGTCCTTTTGTTCGATTGGCGAGCTCGCCGAAAGCGCTTGCGTCGCGCCTCGACTCTTGAACCAGGCCCTCCGTATGCCCCGCCAGAGAACGACGTCGAGGAACAGCTGCTCGTTCATGCATCGAGCATGGAGCAGGTCTCCCTCTTTGCCGTTACCGCTGGCACCCCCAGCAAATCGACTGTCCACGGTTCACGTTACATACCCAAACGTCACCTTGCTTGGTCAATGTTCAAACGAGATCCACCGTCCTCGTATTCTCAACCATCGTATGCTGAGACCATCATTCCCTCCATCGATGGCGAGAGATTCACGGTTCTCGGTCAAGATGACCCGTTTGTCGTGACACCCACAGGAGCCATACGACAATCGCCAAAGGAGCTCTCGTTACCCCGCGTACGTGTGTCGCCGTCGATGCAAGACCCTGGGGACGATCCCAGTCATCATGATCGAGCGCCGGACTCTGGCTCACCCCAGCGATTTCGTCGAAGCATGTTTGATATATTGAAACTTCGCAGTGCTTATCGGCCTGTACCCAATAAGCGCCCCGAGTGAGTTGCTTTTGATTCCAGACGTGTATGTAATGCTAAGGGACAATTCCAGTGCAACAAGAGTCGTACCGCTTTCGGGGAGTACTCATGATGCCGAAGCGCAGCGTCTTACCCCAGAAGGCGACGTCGGCGCCGCCAGTACATATGACTCGCAGGACAGCCTGTGTGATATGACAGAGGGCAGGGATAGCTTCGATGGTCTGGGAATTCTGCCGCACCAGGGGATTCACCTTCAAGAAGCCCGCCTAACATCGCCCAAATGGGGTGACCAGGCGCGAGCGCCACGTATCGTGACCCTGTACCCCTCTGGGACCAACGTAGCCCCGAAGGAGAGAGAAAACGTCAGTGGCTTGTCAGAAAATAGCGCTAGGGACGGCCCAACCGAGGAGAAACAAGTACAGGATATTTATACGAAAGCCCCTGAGCGTCGTCGTTCGCGTTCTCATAGCCAAAAGACCGTGACCGGTGCCTCGAGACGGTTCTCTGCTCCCGATCCCCATGCGGCAGTCTTACCACTCAGCCCTCCGTCGTTGATGTCCCCTCCGCTCGAGCAATCACTCTTCTTTACCTCCTCGCTGGCTTCCAGTACGTCTCTTGGTCGCGTGAACACGCTTTCTGTCAGCAGCCCGCCGACGATACGAAGGGTGCAGCGCTCGCCTGAAACGTCTTTATTCCCGCTGCCATCCAAGAAGACAAAGAAGTCGCGGAAGCCGCGCACCAGCAAGCCCACCCCACCTCTGCCTTCTCCACCCTACCCAGACATCATCAATATGCAGTCAACATCACGGGGTCGATCACCCTCCACCGAGTTTACAAAGGTTTCTGTCTCCCCTGGGTCTCCGAAACCAAAGGGTTGTTCGACCAGCGCGACGAGCCCCGATACCATGAGTGGGCTATGGTCACATGTGTCGCTGTCCCCCTCCAGACTTGCGTTGACGCTGGGTTCTTCCCCGAGCGATGAGGTGCTGAGCAAGGTGAACAATATCGTTGCGCAGGGATATAATATGAAGCGGACGGCCGAAGGTGACCATGTGGATGGCTAGTCTGTGTCATGCATGTGTATATTGATTGCGATCGTTGATATATGTTGATGTACCAGTGGGTTATATGGATCGATCTTTGTTGGTCGCTGCACTGTTTGTGCTTATCACCCCACGCCAGAGAGACCACCTAATGTATCCTGCTCAACTACGGCGGGTGAATGTCGGATCTGTGCTGCGAGCGTGATCAATCCTCGAATGCTCACAGTAGTTTGTATCGTCTTGGATACGATGGTGTCCGCACCTGAGGAGCCTCCCCACACCCTCGGATAGTTGGCGCCTCCCCCCAAATACAAGGCCTAGAAGAGAATCCGAGACACGAACAATAAGGCATTCGAGTTAACCAAACTGAGTCATTACTGCGGCGGGCTACACGGTGACGGCCCGAGGCTGGGCAGTGGGTGACCTGGGGAATGCTGTGTCCGCATCGATTATGTAATCTACCCGTTTATGGAGAGTGTCGGCAGCCAAAGTGCGATGACAGCAGGATCAGAGTCACAACTCAAATAAAGCCGATGTCGCCAATGAAATGCAGCGCTCTAATTGCTTCCCGCATCCCATCACCCTCTACAAGGTTCAGTGGGGTAACCCGCTCACCGTAAGTCGCCTGTATCCTCCCTCGCGGTATAAAAGAGTGTCAACGTCTCTAATTCCCCGCCCGATGATGCTTTCGTCATGCCAGGGTGTCCCATTCTTTTCTTTCCGCGCTTTAAGGCGTACACGCAGATCAATACCATGATGTGGGACCTGCGGGGAAATCAGCCGGCACAAGACCGTTATGCGCCAAGGTGGGTCTACAAACCTTGCAACAGAGGTGTCTCTTGTTCACGATCGCGTTCATGACTTAGTTCGAACTCCCCCCCGCAAATGAGGTGAGCGCGCTCGACATATCCATCTTTTTCTCGGTTCCAATCGTTCAAACAGACAAACAGCGCCCACTTATCCAACACCGTTCGCTCCTTTGGGTTTACCAACTGCCCCTCCCCGACGAGCGCCTGCTCCAAAGTGAGTAGGCCCTTGCATTTACGCCCGCGAACACCTTGCTGAGATCGCCTATAGCACGCAGTGAGTAGTGAAAAATCGGCTCAAATCCGAGGACTTTTTTCATTTCCCGTTTCCCTCCCAGCACGTCTTATAACACATTCCCGCGTTCTGCGACCAATCCCCAATTCGTCACTGGTACATCTCCTCCGCGGGGCGCCCCCGACCCACAAACCCGAGTACCGACCCCGCGTCTTGTTCCCGCGAACGGGCCTTCCCATCCGCATTCGAGCAGCCACCACCGTTCGCACAGGCATCATAATTCGCATACGATTTCCACGGCAACGCGTCATGTGCACTATGTGGATGATCCTCGACCACGACATTTGTCCGCACAGAGCTCTCGTAGCAACCCACAACCTGTGGTCCCAGTCTCAGTTCCCGCGCCGGCACCTCCATCTCGTCAAAGAACGGTTAGTACGCATACCGCTCAGCCGGTAGCCCCACATGTACAGACCCAGCAATCGGGGCACAGAAGACGAGCCAACTCGATGGGGACTGCCGCTGCACCTCTGGTAGTTAATGTTGGACCATCTTCTTCACAGCTGCAGGTTCAACGCATTCAACCTGGACGGTATGAGCCTTCAAAGTGTACAGGTCGTAAGAAGGCCCTTTGTGTGAGTACAGATTATTGGCGATGCGAGACATGAGGAGACGACTGCGTTAATTATGCAGATCGGGATCAATTATACAGGTCAACGACACGCACTTCACGGTTGTATTAATGACATCAGGAACGTGAAGAAATTCCTGACAGGCGAGTCCTTTCACTCCTCTACATCTTGTACTCGTACTGATCGAGTTCTAAGGTCAATGGGGCTTTAAGGAGGGAGATATCGTCATGTTGATGGATCAGACGAGCAACCCGCGACAGATGCCTACAAGGAAAAATTTGATCGACGCGATGAATTGGCTTGTAAAGGATGCCCAACCTCATGATTCATTGTTCTTCCATTGTAAGAGGATCGGTTCCTTTTGTTTTCATCGATCTTAATTCCTCCGGCGTGTGATTAGATTCAGGACATGGTGGACAAATACCCGATACCCACGGAGACAAGACTGATGGATTTGATGAAGGTTGGTAGATTTGTGTCCGCGATAAGAACAGCTTGCTTAAGGGGAGTGGTAGTTATATACCCAGTGGATTACAAGACGGCGGGTGTTATCATAGATGACGTGAGTCACAATTCCTCTGATTCACTGCTGCCATTCTGACAATCGACTTGCAGGAGCTTCACCGACTTATGGTGGGCAAGAGCGTTATTTAAGAAAGTGAGCTTGCTCATGTGATGTTTCCCAGGTCAAGCCACTGCCAGCCGGCTGTCGTCTAACGGTCAGTTTTCGTTCGTTGTTTCGGGGGATATTGCTAACTTGCGTGACCCAGGCTGTTTTTGACGTAAGTTATACCCGCTGTCCAAGGGAATATTCTCAACGCTTGATGACATCTAGTCGTGCCATTCAGGGACGGCTCTTGGTGCGTTCATCCTGCTCACTGGCTTAACTGTACTGAACGATTCCATCCATCCGCTAGACCTGCCGTACATCGTGCGTGGAGGATCGTTGAATATCTTCGACATTGAAAGTTAACTGACTCTGACAGTATCACCATGATGGGTCTCTGAAAACGAATCATATCGCTGAGAGCGCACGACCGAACAAGAAGACTTCGGCTGATGTGATATCGTTTGCGGCATGCAGGGACGACCAGACGAGTGCCGATACTGTAGAGGGTGGGGTAGCTGTGGGCGCAATGAGCTATGTCCGTGACTCGATCTAATTCCGCCTGGAGTGTTGACTAACCAAGATTTGCATCAGGCGTTCTTGACAGCGTTAAGTGAGTGGACCCAGAGGAGTACGCAACCAAGCTCAGGCTGACCGTATAATGTAGCCCAGAAGCCGGTCCAGAGTTACTTGGAACTGCTGTTATCCATCCGTGAAATTGTGCAGAAACACTATCAACAGAAGGCACAATTGTCTAGCGGTCATCGTATTGTACGTCTTTCATCTGTGATTGCGCCATGGGATTGACGATGCTACTCCTGCAGGACACGAGCATTCGATTTATCTTGTAAATTATACTTACCATTGATTTATTCTTGACCCACCACTCCTTTGTTATTTAACGTCCATCTGCTGACGCTCTTTTCTTGGTTGGTTAGTTTAGTTTACGAACGATGTTGGTGTAATTTCTGTCAGCGTATATCAAGAACGCCGAAGTAATGACAATAATTTATTCATTTATTACTGCTTTGTTCTGATCTCGTGACTTTGTTCCGAGTCGCGTCTTGTTTACGTGTTGTTTATATGTGCACCTACAAGGACAAACAAGTTCGACTTTCTCGCCAAGGGTACAACCGAGTCGCTGTTTCTCTTCCCCGCGTCGTCGCAGACAGCGAGATCAAGGAAACAAGACTTGCCATTGCCGACACCTTCGTCGTCGCAGTCGCAGGCCTTGTTGATTCAAGCCGTAAGTAATTTTACTTCGACGCTTAGAGGTCAGTTCAGTCTATTATGAACGTTGCAACCACTGACCACAGCGCAGGGCCTTCAGTCTTCAGTTTACTGATACAAGGATTTAAACGAGTTTATTCAGCTCACGATATATTTTCAACCGATACGCTAACCGCTTGCAACGCTCGCGATCAAACCCACTTCACTCGACTCAACATTCGAACGCATTCAAGATCAAGATCTAACGACTGCACATATTTCCCGTTCATTCGCACTAACTGCCTCATACTCTACTGTCTAATTGTTTTTCGAATTCTTGTTTCATAACGAATCGACGATCGACTCACGGTTCCACGACGTTACTCAATTCACTACTTTGCACATATAACGACATTCGACCACTTCAAGATTTTTTTTATATTGACTCATGCCTTTACAATTACTCTCACGACCTACGAACACGACAGAGACGGTCCGCTCAACGTCCGCATCCCCACTTGCTACGCCTGCGACGAAACCACAGATCCCAACTATCTGCCTTACGACTGCGACCCCTGCCGATGGCTATACCCCTTTTACTAGTCACGTTGCCCCATGGACGAACGAGCCTACTGAGTCCCAGGCTCGGGCTCAGGCCCCCGTACCTATTGCGCCCAAGTTGGCGGTCAATGGCGAGCCGTCCCGGCGGCGTCTCGTTCCCAAGAAATCCAAACTCACCCTCCTCGGGTCCTCTTCCACCAAAGCATCACGCGAGCAAGACCTGTCGGATGTTGTCAGACGCGTTGGTGGTGGATCGGTCCAGAATGGGAGTGAAGGGTTCGAGATTTATGTCGATGCCGCGAATGATCCGGATATCGGAGAGATTTTGATGGTGAAGAAGAAAAAGTCACGGGCGGCTTTGGATGGGTTGCAGTGGGGTGCGTTGGGGGAAGTGACGAATGTGCCTGCTGCAGCGTCTAAACCCAAGGAGAAAGAGAAGGAGAAGGGAGGGAAGAAGGAGGGTATGTTGAAGGTGAAGACGGACGAGAACCAGAAGTGGTGGAGCATTGGACGCGGACGAAAGGACTCGAAGGAGAAGGAGAAAGAGAAGGAGCAGGAGCGGGCGAAATGTGAGTATCGTTGGGAGGATGTGCGTAAGTCGCTCACCGTTTCGCAGCTCCTCAGCCCGTAGAGAAGCCCACCGAATCGCGGACACGGTTTAATTCACTTGACTCGGGCATTCTCCTCACCAGCCCTGTCTACACTGAATATCCCAAGTCCCTTGTCGAGCATTTACGCGTTCCAACGCCCCCTTCTGCGACATGTGCCCCTCCGGCTGCGCCTGCACTGGGTAGTGGCAAGGATTCAGTCGCCCTCAGAGCGATTCGTTCTGTCCGTTCTCTTGCACGTATCGGTAGCTGGGCTCAGTTGAGGAACACTTCCAACCCCGATGCAACCGCGGTGCCCGACAAAGATAAGGAACCCGAGGTGAAGAAGACGAAGAAGAAAAAAAAGGAAAAGGAAAAAGAGAAGGAGAAAGCAAAGGAATCGCTTCGCCATTCGGGCAGCAGCTTTGAGATCGGCGCATTGAGCCCGACCTCGAAGTACGATAGCAAGTCTTTGGGAAAGAAGAAGTCTAGCATCCTCGGGCTCGGCTTGCCCTCTACGATGCGCCTCCCTTCGGCTCGTAGCGGATCTACGGCGTCTTCGATCGTTGCTGCCAACACGATGAGTAACCGATTGTCTGTTGACACGGGAACTGTGTTAGGAGGCGGTATCTTGGCTCGCGGGCGTTCGGGCTCGACGATGTCCACAGCGTCCTCTCTGCGCCCCTTGTCGGCTGCGTCGTGTATTTCTGGTTCGTCCTCAGGTAGCTCTGCCGGGGCTTCTGTTCAATGGGACGAGGCTGGATTGGAGACCGTCAAAGAGTTTAGACGAAAGGACAAGGAAGCTCGAAGAAAGGAGAAAGAGGGGAAGGCCGGGAAATCAGAGAGGAACAAGAGCAAGAAGTCGAAGAGCGGAAAGGATTCAAGTCGGAGAGCGTCAGATAGTCGACGGAGAACCCCTCTTGCGTCCATCTTTTCCGGAACGCTCTCGGAGTGCGAAGAGGATGAATCAGCTAAGCCGATTACACCCATTGTCACCATCGAGGAAGCCACTCTCGACGGTCACGAGCTGGTTGGGGATGACCCCTTCGCAAGAGTATCTATTGTGGAAACACCTATGAAACGCAGTCGCGCTCGGCCCATGTCCGAGCAACTCATCGGTCGCGATCGGCCAAGGCCCTACTACGAAGGGGATGATGGTAAGTGTCTGTTTTATCCGTTGTCTGCAGCAAAACTCAGGTTGTACTAGACAACGCCGTCATGTCCCTCTTGGACGCCGCCACGAATGACTTGGCTCAGCTCATCAATCGTCTTGATCTCGAGGCTACGCCAGCCAGTATGGATGTGACACCCATGAGCTCCCAGTTCTCGCTGGCGCACTCGACACATTCCCCCAATAAACGCCAGACGGCGGAGAGTCCAGTCAAGGGTCTGCGTTCCAAGACGACGTCCATGACGTCACTCCGACCTTATGCGCACACGTTCTCTGCCGCTACTGGGATGCAGCTTGGACAGAACATCGCACCGTGGTCCATGTTGAACGCCGGTATTTCTCCTTCGAAGCCCTCTCCCAGCACTATCAGGACTCGATCGGATGACAACACAGCGACACTCCGTTTGACACAGCGACTCAGTCCTGTGCCCGCTGCTGATCCATCCCCTGTGTTCAAGGCACTTCGTCCTGCTACTACACGCCTCACCGTCTCCCAGACCGTCGTTGGGAGATCTAGCATTTCTCCATTCGTCATTAATCCTGTCGACCGCTCCCCCTCCTCGCTCACATTTGGCTCTGGCCACTCCAAATCCGAATCGCATGGAAGTAGTCTTGCCGCCTCACCTGTGTTCAAGAAAGCGCATGGTCACACCCGCAAGCGTTCCTTGCTTGTACCACAGAAGGCAAACGACAGTCCCAGTCTCCCTATCCCTCCCGAAGCACGCCGTAGTCTCGGGCTCGCTGGCACGATGGGCGGTTCCATTGGAAGCAACGCCGAGGAAGGGTTTGACGCCAGCGATCCTGACTCTGACATCCCTGACGAGCTGCAGGTCATTTTGTCGAATTCAGACCAAGAGGAAACCTTGACGTTTGACCATGAGTCGGAGCGCACGCCCCTTCCGTCCCCGGGATTGCCCCCTGCGACGCCACTTCCAGAGCCCGACAGTCCCTCTCCCAAGGGATCTGTTTCAGAGCTTCCTGTTTTCCGTGCCTCGGTCGTTGATGTTGACGAAGGCGATAACTTCGACGCCGAGGAAGCAGGCGCAGCGTCCGAAGATGACACCAAGAAGTCGTTCGACTTTACCGGCGAGCTGCAAAAGCTGAATGAATCTGGTGTATCCGATCGTCGTAGCTTCATTGAACAACTCGAGAGCGCGTTCCGCACACCCGCCAACGTCGACCTCCGTTACGACTTTGGGAACTTCTCGGCTCCCGACGCCGCAGCTGCATCTAAACTCCCGTCACTGCTGGACGAGTTGTCGCGAGCGGAGGAGAGTTCGTTTAATCTCCCAATCCACTACGAGTCCAAGGTTCTCTCGCCAGTGGGTCTTCCGGTCGATGTCAACAACCTGGAGCCTTCGTTACTCCCCGGGAGGGACAGCTTCGCGACCACCGCCTCTGACGACGAACTTCTCAATGTCCTCGCACCTCTGCGCAACATCACAACTGTTGGTTCACGCCCCTCGGATGGGGAGCTCAAGAAAGACTTCAAATTCGGCGGCAAACCATCCGAGAGTGACAAGGAAGAAGCGGCACCGCTCACATTATCGGACATCATTCCTCCACCGGAAGTTGCCAGGTCCCTTTCTATGGCATCTTTCGAGAGTGATGAGAGCGCGCTGATGAAGTCCATCTTCGCCAAAGCCGTCGAAATCCCATCCCCTCGTCCACGTTCCCGCCTCAATTCTGACACCAGCTCTAAGCGTAAGACACGTGAGTTCGCACGGAGCTCCTTGATCCCTGGGCACCGACGCGACTCCTCCATGTTGAGCTTCGTCGGTTTCGACTCGTTCGCCGAGATTAGGAGAGGCTTCGAATTCAACGACAGTCGGCCCACCTTCTATCCCCCTCCTGGAGCAATGTCCAACAGTCGACATGCGAGAGATGAATCTGTAATGAGCTTCGCCTCCGTCTCCTCCTACGGCCGTGTAATCCATAGCGGCGCCGCAGATCCTTTCGACTACGCCTCCCTTGCGAGTTTGCGTGGAAGACCAGTCTCTGACGAGTTCTCTGTCACAATGTCAACGACCGTCGATGACACATTCTCGTTCATTCGCCGTCAACCACGCCGCCGCCGACTCGATAGCGATGCATCAAGTTTCTACTGTCGCTTATCGCAGATTCACCCCTACAACCGGAGTCATCGTCGTCGCGAGTCCAGCATTTCATTCATCTCCCCTCCCGTCAGTCTTTACAACCGCAGTTTCGGTGCTCATCGTCGCGGAGATTCCAGCACGAGCATCAGCAGCATCGCCCAATCGTATGCGTTCGGGGGTGCCAGCGGTGGACGAGCGTCTTGGGCAGCTCGTCACCGACAGAACTTCTCGATAGACTCTACGTTGAGTGACTTCACAGGAACACACCTTGGGCGCCCAGGACTAGGGGATAAGATGCTCGAGTCAGCATTGGATCGTGGTGTGCCCTTGGCAGCCATATCGGCGTCCCCTCCGGCAAGCCTTGCTGGTAGCTTACGAGCAATACGAAGCCCTCTGGACGAGAACGACGAGAACGATAGTCGTTCCTCCTACGATTCTATCATGGACAGTATTCATGAACCTCAGAAAACTCTCCCCGAGGATTCGCTATTCGACAAGACTGGTCACAAGACGGTAACTACTTCGGATTCAGCGTTCTTCGAACAAAGCCCAGGGATCACGAAGGCTGATAACAAGTTACCCCGTTACCGACCGATTTCGAGCATCAGTATCCAAAGTGTTCATAGTCCCCCCAAGGAAGATGATACCATGATTTCCGTGAGTTGCATTTCTTTCTTGTGTTTCAGATTTGTCTAGACGCACAACAGATGTTGGGTGGTGGGCATGTCAGGCGTCGGTCGGTCACATCCATGATTGGAGCCTCTCCGTGTGCCCGCGTCGAACGGCGCAAGAATATTGTGGTGAATCCTCCCGAAACGGTCTTCGATCGCATCAAGAACACCCACGCGGACGACTATTCATCACCGGACAAGTCGCGAGTAATTGAACCGAAGCCGTCAATCGCTTCTAGCACCTGTTCTGGTCAGTTTGGTGATGAGCGGATGATTCGCGCAAGGCATGGACTTCTCGAGCGTCAGAGCCTTGAGAATACCGTGTTGGTTGCGGAGGGCGAGGATCTTTCGGGCTCATGTAAGCATGTTCTCCTGCTGTTGGACTTGTTGCTAACTCGTCATGCAGTCCGTCTACCCGTTTTCACTCGTCCCGCTCCAACAACGCGTTCTCGCTCTAGCACTTGCACGTCGGTATCGGGAGCGGACACTCCGCCGCTATCAATTTCAGATGGTTGCTCCTCGTATTCGGAAGCCTCGCAATCCAGCATCGACCTAACACAACTGAATCAACTACTCTCAAATGCATCATTCGACCGTGTGCGCCCCCCCTCGCGTGCTCTTGGCCATCGTCGACGGATTTCTCAAGCTCGTGCATCTCGTACTTCTATCTACGAGACGATTCAGGAAGAGTTCACGTCATCGTTGTCGCCTCTGAGCTCACCTGCTCAATCCATTCCCGGGTCCGCTACAAAGACGATGAAACTAACGGATTCAGCATCGAAACCTGGCCCACCTCGAGTCTTCGTTGTTGATCCAGAAACTTCTTCTGTGGAATCCCTTTCTTTGTGGGATGATGAGCAGGGTATTTCAGCGCTTAGAAAGTATTATGCGCTTCGTAACGAAGCACAAGACACCGTCACGGAGAGCAAACGTACATGGCTCGACACGCCATTCTCCGTTTTCGCACTTCAATGTAAACCTTTTCGCTCTTGACTATAGCGCCATATCTGACCTTTTCCCTAGCGTTTGACCCCCCGCGCCATCCATCTGGTATGCGAGCGTTGCTGGAGCATTCGCGCGAGAACTATGGACCCCTCTCTTCGGACTTGCGCCCCCACCGCACGCGTTCGAGGGTCAACAGCCGTCCCTCCCCGTATCCTCGGACTATCAAGACGTCGTTCACTTCAGGTTCACCCCCGGATCAGTTCCGGATTGTGCCCTCGCCAAATATAACTCAGGATTCCCCCGCACGACCTCCACCTGCCGTTCTCACTGTCCCCCTACAACAAGTCGCAATAGATTCGAACCTTCCTGTTTTGCAAGACGGGATCCCAGGATCGAAGGGAAGTGTCGTTCTACTGGACAGAGCCGAACGCGTATTCGGCTTACCCCCTCCATCTCGCGTCGGATTAAATGCGCGACGTGCAGCGCCAGGGTGGACAAAAAAGAGCACGGGTCGTTCTGGTTTCGAGAACAAAGAAAACAGCACGAGTCTTACAAACGTGAGCCTCGGGGCGGGTATCGGGAACACTTCGCAGGCAAGCGGAATGACGTGCGTTTCCTTTTTTTTTTTTACGAATTCAGTTTCACCTTAACTCAACTTCTAACCAGGCCTTCGGATGGCTTACGCCTCAGTCGACCAAGACCGCGAGGACGGCCAACGCCGGCGAGACTTATCCGAGCTTGACTGATGTGACGCCCGCGTTTACCTGGGAGTACTATTCATATCATTGCGGATTGTTATCGCTACAATCCTTTTCTCGTCGTCATCATCTATGTATATATGCTATGGTTATTGAATCTATGCTGTATCTGTTTCTCTCTAGCCGTAAGTCGGATTTACATAGCGGTGTTCCATCTCTCCCAGAAAGTCTGGAAATTGGCCAGTCTGGGGGCCAGGCCCGCGGCAAGCTTCGGCATGCAGACACTGTCAGTCGGTGTCAGCAGGGTTCTCAATGCCACAAACAACTCGACCACAAGTCAAACCACTCCGAGTCAATCCTAGAGGGCTGATGTTATTACAGCTTCATTAGTTACCCATATATGCTCTTATTTAATCATGCTAATACAATTTGAACACTGGGGTATACCCCAGGGTACAAACGACGCAGACAATGACATCGAAGTTTTGACAACCACAATGGGCAGCAATGACCACGAGACAGGTCTGTTATACACAGCGCACGAGCCCCCACCATGACTGAAGCCCCCGGATATGATCGAAAGCGTCGGAGGGCGACTAGATGAAGTCGAGAAGGCCGAAGACCGAGTAGACAAGGTTGAGGAGGTGGGAAATCAAGTCAGCCAAGATGAGGGAGTGAAAACACGCCGTCGAAGCTCCCCGAGCCACCAGGCGAGGTCAATGACTCGGAGAACCCCACCTACCACTCAAACAGGTCGAAAGACGCTGCAGATGGGCCCAGCACGAAGAGACGTGACCAAACGAGCCTCCAGAAGCTCCCAATGATCCCAATGACCCCAGAACTCAATTCGACCAGCACGAAATGGTCTTGAGCGGAAACGAGGAGGTCGAGGGCTGGTGGATGGAAGTTGATGAAGAGACTGTCAAAGCGGTCGAAGCGGGTATGGTGGAGACGTCCAGAGGGTGTGTAGAGGCTGCGAGAGGCATCGACGGTGATGAAAAAGGGTCAGAACGACTTACCGCACCCCGAAATGAGCCCAAAGCTCAGCAAGACGAGCTGGGAGCCATCTAGGTCGACCCAGGCAGTGGAATCAAGCCGAAACAAAACAAACGCGTTGCAAGCGTTTGCGGAGGCGTAGAGACCGATTGGGGGGTTGTTGGAACGCTCCGAGATGAGCAGGGCAGAGGGAACGACGACGAAAGGCGCCGAAGTGTGTCAATGGAGGGGGAGAGAGAAACCTGGAAGCCATCTACTCGAGAAGTCGAAGAACACGGTCAGCGCGATGCAACAAACGATAACAACGTACCAGGACCATCCTTACACCGTTCCCCATCACCTACTACCATCCACAAACCGTCCCGACTCGAAACGAACGAACACGACGATGAAAACGAGCCAAACGCACGAACGGAGTCGTGCAGCCACACAGTCATGTCGCAACTTTTTGGCGACCATAACAAGGCATTAGCATGCATTATAAGGCACCCGTTTCCCACGTACCATGATAAGGCATGCTAATGGATAAGAAATCAATGTTCATGGCATTACAAATCACCTCACGTCATTATCATATAGCCAGTAATCTTATCAGAGTCGTAACTCAGGGTAAGAATCACGTGACATTTTCATGCCTTACAATGCCGCATCATGGAGCAGGTTTGCTTGGATGCCATGACAATGGATTTGAAGCTTTGACAGTCCATTCTAAGACATAACTGGTTCATTGTATTTATGTTCATTCATCATCCCTCACATTGAAATAAAATCAAAAGTAATATCATATATTCAACCGCAAGCTTTACACGCGGACAGTAGATTGTACTGAGCGAAATACTACTACCAACTACAAATTAGGGATGAGCATGGGTAAAACCCGGGGACCAGCGCCCGTACCCATACCCATACCCGCTGCAGGTCCGCACCCGTGGGAATGGGTATGGTACCCGTAAGCGGGTATACCCTCCGTACTAACCAGAGGGTCCAGGATGAGCGATGCAAGGGCGGGATTCCTGCGTACCCGTACTCATCACAAGTTTACCCACAGGTACCTGTCCCGGAGCATAAAGAACCACCTATACATGAGCGTGAACACACACGACGATGTGTCTGTGTTTGTGCTCATATATAGTGGATGTCTGATGACGCACCTGTTGATGAGGGTGCGAGTGTGTGAGTGAGCCTGCGAGCGAGTCAGTTGGGGTGAGAATGAGGTCGTGGGCTTGTGAACGAGTTGGTTGGGGTGTGAGCGTGTCGGTGGGCCTGCGAATGAGTCGGTGAGGGTGAGTGTGTTAATGGGCCCACGAATGGGCCGGTTGAGGTGGGAATGAGTTGGCGGGCTTGCAGACGCGTCGGTGAGGGTGTGAGCATGTTGGTGGGCCCGCAAACAAGTCGGTGAGGGTGAGTGTGTTGGTGAGCCCGCGAATGGGTTGGTTGGAGTGGGAATGAGTTGGTGGGTTTGCGAACGCGTCGGTGAGGGTGAGAGGGTGTCGGTGGGCCCGCAAACGAGTCGGTGAGGGTGTGAGTGTGTTGTTGGGCTCATGAATAGGTCGGTTGGGGTGGGAATGAGTTG
>JBBPJZ010000318.1:0-23635 GCA_038089015.1 Chalciporus aff. trinitensis | reverse complement strand
CCTTGGAAAAAAGTATGGTTCCCCTGCTTATGAAATATCTCTGCTGACGTAGAAAATGAAGCTGGACTTTCATCATTGCTGCTATCTGCGGTGTTACTGGAGTGCTAGTCACGTACTTCTTCGTCCCCGATATGACGGGGGTCGACCTGGCAGACGAAGATGCCAAATTCATGAAGTACCTGGCGGACAATGGCTGGCAAGGCGAGATTGGAGAGGATGATGACAAGGGGTTGGTTGTCAACTCGTACTCGACCGAGGAGGCTATGGAGGAAAAGCTTTAAGCCTACTCGCATTAAAATTGCTACTTTGCTAGCCTCGTTAGTGTTGTCGTTTCGATGTCTATATTGATCACGTGCGGATATACCTATTACTTGACTTAGTATCAGCATTTCACTGAACTGGCAGTTGTTCTCATCTTTTCTCTCTCTATGTCTCTGCACGCCCTGCGACACAGCGCGGCGCGTCGTACGCTGTGTCGTTCTTGTGTTCACGCTCGTCGGACCCAAGTTTACTACTCCCAAGCTGCTCTGTCTTTCTCCCCCGCTGGTCGTTCTCCAGATGCTGAGGCTTCTACGTCTGCCGGACCAGATGAAAAGACGCGGTCAACAAACGAGTCCGACAAAGTGTCGAATGCACGAAATCCGCTAGAGCCCACCCGGGTCGACCGTTACCTTGCGTCCATCCGCGCAGCCGGCATGGAACCAACCTTGGAAGATGTCGAACGGTGTAAGCCAGAGACCTTTTCGCATCCAGAATCTTCCCGTTACGCCGACGAATACAACAACTTATTGGATGCTCTCTGCCGGTCATTCAGCAAGGACCAGCTTCGCCAATTCGCCGTGCTCTATAAACTGGATCCCATATGGACGCGTTCATCCCGGCGGAAGATTGAATACGCGGAGTCGATCATAGAAAAAGCTTGGGGGTGGCCGTCCTTGAAAGAGATAGAACGGAGACGGAGGGACAGGACTGAGGTCCTTGTCAAGTGTGAGTCTTACTTTGGTTACCTGAGTTGTTCACTTCACTCAGTGTATCACAGCGTTTCCTGTCACGCCTAGTCAGTTATTCCTCATCCTGGGCAAAGGTAAGTTGCGTCTGGTTGCCGGTGGCATTATGCTTACCACCCCCGAAAGATGGCTCCAACCTGCTGCAATTGTCAATGCAGTATAATGCACACATATCTTTATCATCTGACCCGCTTTCTTTGCGTGTCGAGGGTTTGCGAGGCGCTTTGAAAGGACTAACCGAGTATATCAGTTCCTTGAAGAAGGTGCATTGCAGTCTACACTCTGTCCATGTTCTCCTGAACCATCGGCTTTCTAGAACATAATCGACAAGACATTCGAGCTCCCGACGGGTCGCCCCGTTCGCCCTGATTTCGTGCAACGTATATCGCGATTAGCCAATGCATACGTCGAGAACCATGGCAACAAGGGCAAGGTATGTGCTGTATCTCTAACGCGTAATCCAAGTGCCGACCTGTCTGAATTATGCAGGTCCGCATATGTGCTAAGGATACCAGTAACATCACAACCGCCGAACGGCTGGCTCTTCGGGTGTCACTGGAAGTCAGTTCATTTCAAACACCTTCATGGGCGAGTCACGTATATTTCCTAGGCAGGGACACAAGAACATACCGTTTGCTATAACCCCCCGAATGGGACAAGCGGCTCTCCCGTAGAGCTCGCTGAGCCACGCCAGTACGCCGTATATCCATTCGTCACTCCAACCCCGTTCCCGTGGACGATGCAACCTGGTGGTACATTCCGTATACGACGGGTTGCGGACTGGTTGGGTGCTGATTCCTGCGAAGATATCGCCTCCACTGGTGGTCTGGCAGATAATCAGCACCGCTTGCTGAATTTTGACGAGTAAGCACCCTGCTGAAGATATATTGTGTTTCTTAACATTATCCCACAGAACTGAAGCAGAACTTCGCCACCTGGTATTTGATGCTAGGAGTCCGGAGTATAATCAGAGACACATCATCGCATCGTACGTCCTCTTTTTTGTTTCTGATCATGGTCACTGACAAGAGCGAAGTCCCGGAAATATACTATTATCGTCTGGCGATAACTCCCAACGGGCTACAATTTTTCCTCCGTTGAGAGGTGTCTGGTCTCTTTCGGATGTTCTCAAATGGGTGCATAACTCTGAAGGGCCCATGACCTTCGTCCCAAGGTTAATGTCGCCGAGCCTTTGTATAGCCGATTCTAACAGCCTTATTTGGCAGTGTTCCGCCTTCGATGATGATGGGCACCCAGGGAGACCGAAGAGCCCTACATCGTTTGATCTACAAAACGTTACCCCAAGGAGCTGGAGAAGCCCGAAACCTTCCCCAGCACGTATTGAAATTTGAGATGGTGTTTCCGAGTTCATTGTCCCCGAGAGCTCAAGTAACGGATGACTTCGATGATGCAGGAGGAGCTCATGATGTTCTCACATTCGATGACGGGATCTCGGACTCTGCGCCTGCCTCTGTTAAGGGGAGTGTTTCCCGGCCGGATAGCACGAACAGAGGGGAGTTAGATGAGGGGTTAAGTCCCTGTTGTCAAGTCGGAAAGGAAACCTTCCTCAATATAATGATGCCCTACCGGTCTGTATCCCCATGTACCAGTGGAATGACTTCGCTGACATCCTACTCTTCAGTTCCATGGACCTGCAACTAAGTATCTTTGATCACGATGATATCCCCATGATGCAACAACCACTCGAACTCCGGGAATATGCTGAGAAACTTGGTGATTTGTATGTCTAGTTTTTTTATCAGTAGTGAAAGGCTAAGGGACTTCCGCAGTGCAAACACGCCTCAGCTATTACAGCCTGACCCTCCGATGATGTTCAAGCACGGGGGCAAAGAATTCTACCTCCATGAGAACTTGAGCCTAAGGCAGAGTACGGATCCGATCGTAATCTCGACTATCTCCCGCGAATGCACCGTGGATGATGTGGTAGAGGTTTGTAGTGAAAGCATATTAGACCTTGAAAGCGGTCAGAAGATGGAACACTGTCGGGTCAGTCAGTTCACAGGTCGATGATTGATGTCTAACTCAAAAACACCCAGGTGAGGTTCGACGGCGATCGCGAAGAGTCAAGGTGGAAACATTTCCTCGCAGCATGTGATCAACTCAGCACTACGCGGTTAGAGCAGCGGAGTAGGAAAGACGAATTACAGGCTATCAATCTAGACGAGTTATAATTTTGTAAATAGCGTACAGTCACGCTAGTGATGCAAGTAGCAAATGACAGCATTAATTGCAGACGAAAGGATGAAAGGACAGGTTCGCAGCCCGCTATCGACGTCTGCCCCCTCCTTTCTTCATCGCTTTCTCCCTCCGCTTTGTTGCTCGTACCTGGGTCAAGATTAGAATATCTACGCTAGAATCGGATATGAAATCTTCGCACCTCTTTCTTCATACGGGAATCCACCATAGTGTAACGGCCTTTGACACCTTTTGGGCGACCTTTGATACCTTTATGGGCTCCTTTGGCAACTACCAACTTGACCTCCTTCTGTTTATTCTTCGCAGCACCTTTCCGCATGAGTTTTTCGATCTGCTGTGCTTTCTCACGTTCCGACATGTCTGCTGTTGCATTGACGCCCTCAGCCTTCTTAAGAGCCTTCTCAAGACGCTGCGCAGCCCGTAATTTCTTTCGGCCCTTCGCTTCCGCAATTTTCTTGATTGGCCGCGCATCAAGGGCACGTTGACGCGCCCTTAAAGCAGCAACGGCCTCCTTCGTCACGGGAATATTGGATTTATAGTGCTTCGCCTCGTCATCAAGGAACCAAGACGGGAGGTCATCCTTGGCATTGAGCGAATAGCGATTGAATCCATCGTTGATGAGGTGGGTTTTTGTGATTTGGCGATTGACGAGCTGTTGTGCGAGCGTGACGGCCTCGGCAGTGGTCAGACCGTACCCTAGAGAAACCGGATCAATTCAACGCAGTTCCGAAAGCCTATAAAGGCGTACTTTGGATATGGGCCTGCTTTGCATCATCTGGATTTTCGTCTTCGGCGTCCCACATGTCCACGTCATTCTGAGTTTCAGGGGGAATGGCCTCGAAATCATCCTCCTTGTAGCAGAGTGAGAATTAAGAATTGACGAATAGAAATGGCGTACCTCATCAATCCATTCGTTCTGCTCGCTTTTACCTGAATTTGAGGCCATCTCTACATCCACGTCTTCCTCGTTGCCCTCGTCTTCTTCGTTGTCATCCGGCTCATCCACATCTTTGAAAATGTCCTGACTAAACCAAACTTGGGCAGCACGGGAAGTGGGGTGTTGCGGAGGTTTGGAGACAGGCGGGGCATCAGATCGCTTTCGCTTCTGGCCAAGGACTGGTTCATCATCCTCGCTCTCATCCGATGAGCTAGCGTCTCCCGTCTCCTTGGCCGTCGCCATCGCATCCCAGCCACCATCATCACTACTGTCGTCTCCACTTTCGTCATCATTCTCCCCTTTGAGACCACCCCATTCCTCGAGTGCACCTTTTTTCTTCCTCGCCTCCGCGGCCCGGTACTTTGCATCTCTCTCCTTCAGCTTCTCTTGATATGCGTCATACATACCATCGAGATCAGCCTCAAGGGCGGAGACTCTTCTGTTCCTTTCTTCTTCGGAATCATATATCTCGATATCCTCTTCAACGCCCGCTTCCCCGTCCTCCTCTTCGTCACTGGATGGCATCTCGTCGTCTACGGTGAGCTTGCTGATGCCGCCCTTTTTTCGGAGTCCCCTTTGCGCGTCGGTGAGATCAAAGACGTCTTCCTGACCCGTGCTCAGTGACAAATCGTTTTGTTCGAGTCCGATATCCAGGGGAGCCGTCATCTGCAGTTGCATTCGCTGGATGGTTTTTGTCTTAATCTCGTTAGCTCTTCTCCGAGCTCGTTTTGCTTTCGCTTCAGCCTCTGCATTTAGCCTCTCGAGCTGATAAAGTCGTTCAAATAAATGCCACGTAGAATATAGAAATCTCCAACCTCGTCTTGTATCTGTTGCTCTTTGTCAACTATCTCAGTGACCTCGACAGTCTCCGTGAGTTCATCGGCGTGCTTAGTTTTAACCTCCAAGCCGAGCTTCAAGAGACCAATGAGTAAATGGTTAGGTTGGCTAGTTTGAGAGATTTACCTCCTCGCGAAGTGCTATTCGCCACTTTAATAAGGTTTTGAAATCGCCCTTTCCAAGCACCTTGAGATCCTCGAAGTTGGCTTTGACGTCCGACGTGGTGATAGAGAGTGCAAGCCACCTACAAAACGACGATGCGGTTACAGTGTGAAGATCCAAGTTGAGGAACGTACTGTTTCTCCTCTTCTGTTTCAAATACAATTTTATTCGCAAGACCTAGCACATTGACAGGTTCGGCGTTCCGGACAAAATCACTCGCAGAGGCTTGCTTGAAGAGGGTATAATCTCCATCATCGTATCCATCTCGCTTTCTGCGTTTTTTCTCTGGCTGGAAAACATTGGCCTGCGCATTATTGGCGGATGATCCTTTGTCTGTACCAGAGACTACGGTGCTGAGTTCCTTGAATACATGTTTAGGGTCAAGGAACTTGGGATCGATGTGTTTTGGAGCAAGGAATTCTCGGCAGACGACGAAGATTTCGGCCGAGACGTTTCTGCAATTGTCTTTAGGTGAGTATACCAGAGAGCATGTATTGGGTTACCTTGAAGCGGGTGGTTTCGTGGCCTCCACTTTTGCAAACAGTTGACTAAACACCCAAATAAGATTGTTGTAGTCCACACTTCGGAAGACTTTGGTGACGAATGTTCCCCCTTTGACAAGGAATTCGACGGCAAGTTTCAGACTCATGAGGACGAGTTCTGATTGGGTATATGCATCTTGAATCCAGGCAGTACCGACGTTGGGTGCACCGTCATGAAGCACGACATCCGCTTTCCAGTCTTTAAGTTCGCCACGAATGAGATTGCGGCAATGAGGGGTAGTGATGTCCGCAGCGAAAGTGACCACCCTCGGTATTGGTTTGATTGATACCAAATCCACGCCTATGTCATGTATAAGTATCCAAAGTTCTGACGACATAACAGGGAGGCTCACCGACAATCACACTATTCGTTGGCATGTATTTGCTTGCAACTTGGAGCCAACCGCCTGGAGCAGCGCAAAGATCGATGCAACACCGGGCGGACTCGAGGAAAGCATATTTTTTGTTGATCTGGATGAGCTTAAATGCTGAACGTGCGCGGTAGCCTTGCTCTCTGCAGAGATGTCAGAGAAGTGTTCGATCCCCACAATTATATGAGGCGTACTTTGCGAGGTTATAGTACTTGTCGAGACGACCTTTTCCGGTCTTCTTTTGGGCCTTACCCATGGTTGATGAGTGTAGTCACTGGGGGGCTGAAAATGTGTAATAGTACGCGCCCTATACCTCTATCTACTAGTACATGTTAACGTTGATTACGCCTATTTGGGTCGACTAGAGAACATAAGTATCTTGATCAGGAAGTTGCCCGTGCCCAAGTTCAACTCGAACCTCTCTCTCATATTAATGACCGAGTCTTCTCCTTTGTTGCCCGGCATGTTCCACACCGTAGCCTCTTCCCCTTTCCTTTGGAGGTCGGGTGCCATACTCGGTGAGTATTTATGCTCCCGTACTGTCCCGATCACACCTAAAGTCCTCGCATAGTTGCCACTGGCATGCTTTTCGGCGCCTTTGGAGCGCATAGTCTGAAAAGTCTGCCGGGGATCACTCCTGACAATATCCAAGCTTGGGGGAAAGCATCCCATTATGCGGTTCGCAATCTTGGAACGAATTTGGCTTAATGACTGAGAGTGGGAGCATAGATCGCTAACGGCCTCGGACTGCTGCTTGTTTCCATGCATCCCAGGTTCTCTACCCATCGCTTTGCTGGACCAGCTATCTTGACTGGCAGCGCACTGTTTTCGGGAAGCATTTACGCCCTTATTCTACTCAAACAGTACGTACATATACTCCTCTGGATGGGCTGCTCATGTTGTGCAAGGTTCAAGTTCCTCGGACCGGTTACTCCGCTTGGAGCTTCGATCATGATTGCTGGGTGAGCAAGGACTGCTATTCTACTTACTGAACAAAGTCTCATATGCGACAGATACGTGAGTCTCGCGCTGTAGGGTAAACGGGGTTATCATGCTACCCTGTACGAGGTTATACCTTGTCCGTGGAAAATGAGATGAATTGACTTCACGTGATGGACGCGTTGTGGTGATGTGAGCGTGTCAACTCCGCTTGAATTGTGAGAAAAATAAGCAGACCACCCACCCCAGCCAAGGCACCCTAGTGACTCCCAGTGACAAGTACTTAGCCTACATCCTCTCTCCGTCAGACTCCGTTTTCCTGTCCCAAGCAAGGGCGACTATATAGATCTGTATCATTTCTGGTTTATTCCCAATCCTATTTTTTCGCGTAAGTCTGCTCATTTCCTCGGCGTGTACAATCTTCATCGATGAGCTCGCAGCCGCCAGCCCATGTCAGAGACCCGAGCACCCTTGACTGCCTCCCTATCTTTTCCCGGAAATCCCAATCCATCCTCTGCGCGCCCTCTCAAACGTCGTCTCTCTTCCTCTGCTGACCTCGCTTTCTTCACTCCCGCGGCCGACTCTTTCAATCCAAGACCCTACGTACCTAACGTCCCCTCCGCACATGTCTCAAATCCCCCCAAGCCTCCCCCAGCGCGCAGTCACTCTTCTGCCTCCCTAGCTCAACATATTCCTCTCATGGACCCGTCGCCATCAGACCCCAACGTGGTCTTCATTCATCCCCCATTTATCACATTTCCTGACGCCCATCTCTATCCAGAAGGTCTTTCTTATTCTCTCATGGCCGCCAACCCCGAGTGGTTTCTAGATCCCACCGATTTTATATCATCTCTCTCAACTAATCCCGACGCGATCCCTTACCCCCCACAACTCGAGCCTCCTAGAGGCTGGTGTCCTGCCAAGAAAAAAGATTTGAAAGCGCTCGGCCCCGATGGTTGGCCAGAAGGCGAAGAACCGCGACTACGCTGCACTTTTTGCAGAAGAACGTATGCCGGCGTCAATGCTAAGAGTATGTGGCGACGGCATGTCTACGAGAAACATAAGATCGCAATGTCCAACCGTCGTGATGTAAATGATCGGCATCGTGGGCGAGGTGCAAATAGTAGGCTGCTTTTCGCGATTTAATCTTGATGTTCCTTTGACACCTTGACAGAGGATCAGCCCCGCAGTGTAGTCTCTGACAAGGAGAACGTATCATCTGATCTGCGCCGAGCTAATAAGCCACCTACAGAGCAAACCAGCAACAAACTCAAGCCGAGATCTTTCCTTGCTCCATCGGAAGGTGTTGTTCAAAATAGAGACCGAAGCAGTCGGGAAGAATTCACTTCAATCCCATCTGCACCATCGATCGAGCACAAAGATTCTCCCCCGCCCGTGTTGTCGGCCGGGGATCAATCTCCTCGGGATGAAATGGCGCTGGGTAGTTCGGAATCTGACGGAATGGCATCATCTCCTCAAACTGCACCTGTCATGCTTCCCATGTCCCCATACGATCCTACATTGACACCCTCCTTTCGCCATTCTCCACCACGTCTCCCTTCTGATCAACCGTGGCGCTTTCCAAGCCCGAGTCATCCATTACATTCGAGAGCGAGGGAATTGTGCCTCGGCATGCTCGTCAGGGGAGGCATCAGCCCGGCCATCAAACCGTTAGCAGCTGGCTCCAGCTCTCCGAGTTGGGGGACCCCAAGCGTCATAAATACTCCTTCTAGCGCAGTGGGACGCAGTAAGGCGTTTAATGATGCATTTGGCAGCTCCCCTGTTATATTCCGACCTTCTCCCCGCCAACTCTTCTCCGATGGCCAATCACCTATCCCAGCCTTCAATCGACTCGATTTTCGCAAGCGTGTCAATGACTCGCCGCTCAGTGCTGGTCTCAGGCGACGCACTCATTACCGCAAACCGACTGCGATGAACTCCACCCTCGATTTACACAGTGACTGGCTATCTGACACTTCGTTATCGTCCGCCAGTAGCACGAGAACCGACGCCGTCATGGCAAATCCTGCTCGGTCTTCTAACGACGATCCATTCAGTGGGCTATATAAACCCTTGGCGGAGCCGAGGGTGTCTGAGGAGGGTGCCGACCAGAGGACCCCCTCACCCAGTGGGTCTTCACCCGAGATAGAAAGCCCTGTGGTTAGGAATGTCCGCTACTCCGATGTGGGGGCTCCAGAGCTTGAGGCTGGTCTTGTGGGTCTTGGGATCGGCCTGATGGCTCCCTTCAGACTGTCGACGTGTCGAACACAAACCAACCACGGCACGGAGGGTTTGGGTAAGGAGAACGACGAAGAAGAGGTGGAGAGGGTCCTCGCTGATGGCTCTCCCGGGCCCAGATCTCCGACTGAGATACTGGGCAGCAAACATTTGCGGTCACCCCCTTTGAAAAGACGGCGGGTATCGATGAGCGTGGATTGAACGGACTGATACCGATTGACGATAGCTATCCTATAATTTGTTTTGCCGTTGATATTTGGGCTTTCCTACATGGAAGAGCCAGCGTTTAGGTTGGTGTAAGGTTGATAATCGTCGTCTATCGTACTTGTAAAGTGTTTTGGCAGTGATGTGTATCTCCTCGTCGTTATGGGTAGGCTATAGCTATCAGCAGCTATCGGATTGATATTGTCTGGATGTGCTTGTCGCTATGAGCCGTGTGAAGTTTGGCGACAGTTGGTATTAATTGTCCTGAACGTTGCCTGAAGGCGTGGGCCCATCAAGGAGATCAAGCTGGCATCAAGTACAGCCCATCCCCCGTCCTCCTAGACCTTCACAGCGTCTCCTCCCTACTCACCATTCTCAGGTGAAACCCTGTTCTTCTTCTCCTCCAAACCCTCAGTCTCACCTTCCACTTCCCAATAACCAGACCCCGTTGCTCCAACCCCCGTTGACGCCAGCGCACACAATGCAAGCAATCAAATGTATGTCATATAGCCAACTTGGCAGTTTCTTTCCTCATCACATGGCCTTTAAGGTGTCGTGGTGGGCGATGGTGCTGTCGGAAAGGCAAGTGGAGCCATCAGCAGCTATCAGTACAGTCTGTCACTCATTCTGCTCTTAGACCTGCCTCCTTATATCGTATACCACGAACGCCTTCCCTGTGAGTTCAAACCATACATGCACCAACGTAGTTTTGACGACAAGTTTTAGGGAGAATACATACCAACAGGTACCTTTCTCGCTCACACAAGGCACATCCTTTGCTCATCTTGCAAAAGTCTTTGATAACTATTCTGCAAATGTGATGGTAGACGGCAAGACCATATCTCTCGGTTTGTGGGATACCGCCGGACAAGAAGATTACGATCGTCTTCGCCCTCTCTCTTATCCCCAGACGGACGTCTTCTTGATCTGCTTCTCCCTTGTCAGCCCGCCAAGTTACGAAAACGTTAGAACCAAGGTCAGTGTCCACATGTCTTTCTCGTTATCGAACCAAACCATTCTACTTTCCAGTGGTGGCCCGAGATCTCACACCACGCCCCATCTACTGCCGTCGTTTTGGTCGGCACTAAGTTAGATTTGCGCGAGGATCCTGTTACTATTGAGAAACTACGTGACCGGTCAGTCCGTCGCATTGTATTATGGTCCATCACTGACGACAAGTTTACCAGTCGCATGCAGCCGATCCAGTACAGTCAGGGTGTTTCCATGGCCCGTGACATAGGGGCAGTCAAATACCTGGAGTGTTCGGCTCTCACGCAGAAGGGGTTGAAGACTGTCTTTGATGAAGCCATTCGCGCTGTCCGTGAGTACCGCACGCCCATCTTTGTTCTTAGTATAGTTCTCATACTTGACCGGTTAGTGAACCCTCCCCCGAAGAAAGAGAAGCGTGGTCGAGGATGTGTGATCGTATGATTAACGATATCGCTCACGTAGAGAAGGGGACTTTACCGCCTCTTCTTAGTCCCTAGATGATTTCTTCCCCATTTCGCACCCATTTATGTCCTGCTCGTTTTACGACTGGTATGCTATTCTTCTTTTTTTCTCCCCTTGAACATAAGAATACATTTTATCTGGTTCTGGGTGTCTGTTGCCCATGGAGTGAATTGACCATATCTTCCTGCTATCAATGAAACACGGAAATTTGGGTGATTGTAGTGTCGAGTGATTGCTTGGGGGTTCGCCTTCTCGAGTTCTCACTGCTTACGGAGCCGAGGGTCTGGCCATGCAACCTCACAGCCGTACCCACGGGCTATCGAAACACCGGGGTTTCCAGGTACCGAACCATCCGAGTCGGCGTTAGTAACTTGGATGAGGAACTGTCGGATATCTGCTTCTCCATCTTGATTGAAACTGTCACAAGCATGCCAAAGGTCCACAGTGTATCCCCGATTACGAGCAAGAGTACCAACGGCAGCAGTACTGTGTTGAAGAAGAACCAGGTGATTCTGAGTCTGATTTCTATCACTGCTGCCGGCGCCTTTCTCAGTCCGGACGACTAACTCGTACCTACAGGCTTGTCACCAATGCAGGAGAAGGAAACTGGTGAGATCGTTCAGCATCATCGGATGGGACCTCGTTTGCGACTCATGTAATTTTTGTGTCAAGAAATGGTGCATGACGTTGTTTTCCAATGATCAAGCCATTCCCTAAGAGAATCACTACAGTGACGCCAAGAGACCCTGCTCGACTTGTGTTCGTTCGCACTCGCATGCGCTCGCACATCCTCAAGAAGGTGTTGAACTTCCCCCTGAACCAGATTGCACATACGACGAGGGTAAAACCCATCCATACACCCACAAGATGCATTTCTCATCCGAAGGTAGCTTCCGAATCTAGCATTTCTGCTTCATGGGTTCAAGCTTCTAAGAATCGGTATGAGCACCTGGAAAATCGTATTTGTGTGTCCAGCTTCGTCCAGATCTCGCGAGTTGTGCTCACGGCGATCATCAGTGGAACTGGAAGCTCTGCTGAAGGAAAAGGATAAAGTTATTACTTCCTTCGTGAGCGACCCTTTGGGTCCATCTATGTCTCAGGCGCTCTTGCCGTCTACCGCGTCCCCCTCACAGGATTCTTCCGCCGATCCATTGATCCCGAGTCTCCCGACCAAAGAGAGTTTCATGGGAGGGCCTGCCTCTCTGTCAGAACCAAGTATCATCTGGCCACACTGGCCGCGTCACTTACCGCGCCCTGACCTTCTGCACCATATGCGAGTACTTCCTAGCCTTATCTGTATATCCAGTGTCTAATCATTGGTGTAGTGTCGAAGCCTTCTTTTCCTTTCACCCTCATGCCTCACGTCTCTTCAATGCGTCGAATTTCCTAACTTCTCTTTTGCTACCGTCAGACCACCCCGACTTTCCCTCGTCACCAGTTCTTCATGCTATCTGTGCTTTCGCCTCGATATATACGGTCGCCGCGAGACAGCAACTTGGATCTCCTACTACTGACTTCGCACAGCAACAGGCCACGCACGCAAAGGATCAGCTCGAGAAACTGTTGGTCAGTGGGCAAAAACCGCTGCAATGTTTACAAAGTAGGCACTTTTACCTCTCGCAAAGTTGAATATGAAAACCAAACTACTTCCAGCGACCATCATCCTTTCCTGGTACTATTGGAGCCACGCCAGGTGCGTTACAGATCTCGATTATTACATATGGCGGTGACGCGAAAAATAATGTCTGGCTTCTCCAGGTGGATCGAGGTTGGTTTCAAGCTCTCAAGGCGTCTCCTCGTTTACTGAAGTACTTGTTAGCTCTTTATGTCCACAGGACAATCACTGCGGATTGCCGTCCCACTCGGTTTGAATTTATGCCCACCATTCCATGCACTGAACACCACTGCCAAATCAATGTCAATCATTCCTACTCCCCTCACTAGCGTGGAGGATGAGATGCGTCGCAATGCATTTTGGTTGGCCTATGCCGTTGACCGTCAATTTGGTGCTGGAAATGGTTGGGCTCTGACACTGGATGATAATGATATCGCTCAACTTTTGCCACTTCCAAAGGGGGTCTTGGATGCAGGGGTGAGTAAAGCTGTATAGCTGTTTGGCAACTCATTCACGCGGGTCCAGATCCCAGTTAGCGCGGAACATCGACAGTGGTCGCATCTTCAGGAGTCCTTCCTCACACATCCTCCAGAAATAACGGATTCGTTCACACTTTATGTCAAGGCGATGATGATAATATCCCGTGTCAAAAATTTCAACCACAGGTTCCGAGTCATGGAAGATCTTGGGGATCCTGGGTCGAAGACAACAAGGATGAACAGGCGAAATCAACCTGATATTCGTGCAACAACCATGTTTAGTCAACTGGAGGACCTTGTTGTCTCTTTTCGTTCTTCGTTGACCCACAAATTCAAGGATTCGTTCACGGACGATTCCATGGATACGCATTTGTACACAACCCATCTGGCACTACATGCGTAAGCTGGGGCTTTAGTCCAGTTCAGTGCATTCTGACTGAAATTCCTTAAGCTCCATCATCCTGCTCCATGAACCTCATTCGGTTGTAAGAAGTAGTATCTGCACTTCTGCAATGAAAATCTTGCACGCTGCTAGGGCAATTCTAGATCTTGTCTATGCGATATTGTCTTCAAACTATGACCTGGGGCTCCTAGATTTATTTTGTCCTGTGAGATGATCATCCCTCTTTATCATTCGTAGTACTCATTTACGGACTACAGTTCTGTTGGTTCCTAGCAGGCAGAGTTTTTGTACGATTTTTGAAGGCAGCACAAGATGCCCAAAGCTTCCAGCAAATCGAGACCCTCCAAATCGAGCTCGAGTTTATACGGTCTGTGTCTTCTCATAGAATTTTTTCTCCGGGGTTTCATCGTTTCCACAGTCTCGCTTTGGGAAGAATGGGTGAACGAGTGCCACTATCCGGTGAGCAGTGCTCAGTTTCAATCCTTGAACAAAGGATAGACATCACCTATTTAGCCCGGTACCAAAAAATGTTGGATGTGTGTATTCTTGAAGTATGCGGGGAGGCGTTGGCAAGCGTCTGTGTCCCCACGAATGACATGCCGGTGCGCACGGTAGCAGATGATCCACTCCTTGCTCGAGTTACTCAGAACCCTATACCCGTTAATGATCTTGGGGCATTCTCAACACTCTATGATGGTTTCATGGAGGAGCCTGATCAATCTTGATTTCGTCCTCAAATATAAATTGTAACATTTCCACCGTAGTCTATGTAGTCGATTTGTAGTAAGATACCGTAGTACAGCTGTCACCCCCATAGGCTATAGCGTATACCCATTCGGAGCTTGCGGACAGCAAAACCACATAGAGAAAATACATGGTTAAAGTGTAGTGCTACGATACTTGCCACTATGTCCGGGTGAATGGTTCGGACGTCGGAAGTCTTCCGAGGGGCTGTCACTATAATAATAGCCCGTCGATCGTACTCCCCGACAACCCCGCTTCAACTGAGTTTGACAGGCCACCAACGATGCGATGATCCCACTCGTTAAAACGGGTTTCACATACTTCCGCAAATATATGTCACCCTCCAGTTCCCAGTCAGCGAAGCCACAACTGGCTTTCTTGGGTCCACTCGGGACGTACTCTCATCAGGTATCCGTCATCGCTTGCTTTATTCTGATTTCTAACGGTCGATATAGGCAGCGTTCGACTGCTTCGGAGATTCAGTGACATATCTTGCCCGTCCAACGATAGCAGGTAAGTTGCGATGGCGATCGTTCAATCGAGAGCTTTAGAACATTCCTCAGATGTACAACAAACGCTGTCGGCAACTATACCGTTTGGGATAATCCCACAAGAAAACAGTACCAACGGTAGCGTCGTTGAAACATATAACGTTCTACGGAACACCACTTTTGGCAAAGAGACGTTTATAAGAGGCGTAACCGTCCTCGGAATCAAGCATTCGTTGGTGACCCGACGAGGAGTGAAATTGGAAAACATTGAAAACGTCTTGAGTCACGAACAGGTGCGTGCTTCCTCCTCACACTAGAAATGAGACCCTATTTCACGATGTCATAGGCCTTGGGACAGTGCCGGGCATGGCTTGCTAAACACTTGCCCAAAGCATCTTTGGTACCCACAGATTCCACCGCGAGCGCAGCGAAAAGACTGCTTTCCACTGAACCTGGTGGACCAGATCCAAATAAATCTGCAGCAATCTGCTCGTCGGTTGTGATCACTATCTATGATGGACTAGAGATTTTAGCTGAAGGTATCCAAGATGGAACAGGTCAGTGATTCCCTCTGAAGAGACATGCGGATCTGATGTGATCTACAGAAAACTTCACCCGCTTTTATATTCTTTCGCAGGGGTCGGACACCGCTCTTCCTGCGGGCTGTAATCTCGAACAACAGAGCAGGGCTCTGCTACGAGTCCAGGCTCAGCCAGACAACCCAGCGGGACCAACACTGGACATTTTCCAAGTGATCAGCGGCCTCAGCACCGCCGTATTGCGTATTGATAGGCGGCCGTCATGTCATGGGAGACCATTCAGTAATGTTTATTTCCTTGAGGTTGGCCCTCCTCCGGAGGTCGCTGGTGCGCAATGTCCATGGGTGGAAGATCTACGACAAGCGATGGAGAAACTGAAACGTATGGGCGTTCAGGTCACACTTCTCGGACATTGGTAGATGTGGGCAACCGATTTAAGGGTAAGACAGTACACACACTAGTAGGAACACACAGAATCGTAGAAGATTACCTGGGTATCAATTGTCGGCATATCTCGGAGGTCATGTCAAAATGTACCACCAACATTTTCAAGCATCCACTTGGCTGATCATATACGACCTAGAACCCCCCTGTTTGACTCCCCTGTTTGATTGATGAGCTGCAAGGCCTTTTCACCCCGTGGCACAAACTGGCACCGGAAGGGTTTTGGACGGCTGCAAGTCGGACTTAGAAGCATATTTTACGATCATACGTAGGGGGACGAACCTGAGTAACGAGGACGTATACTCGACTAAAGGGCTGATCTCGCTTCCATCCTCCAAGAGTGCCTTCTCGATGGTATAGACAGTGAGTATTGACGCTATTGATATCCAGACAGAATCCATTGCGAGCCATCTACCTGGACACAATCTATGGACCTATAATTCAGCTCGCGTTGAAAGGGAAACGGTCATTCTTACCGTCTCCCAAATCCGAATGCAGCCTGTGGAAACTTATTGATCCCAAATTTTGAACTTTTTTCTTGGTCAACAAAACGGTTGGGGTCAAATCTCAAGGGATTGGGATAGTGGACCTCATCATGTAACATTGCCCTAGATAATACGACTGGGATCAGCAGGCCGGAAGAAAAATAGGTTGCAAGGGTGTCATGCTAACCAGACATTCGGTAGAATGGAGGTGCCTTTGGGGATGAAATAACCCCCGTATTCGTCGTCATCTGAGACAAGATGCGCAAGCCCCATGGGTAGCACAGGATTCCACCGTAGACACTCCCAAACAATGCAATCAATGTACGGGAGCCTTTTCTTGTCCGCGAAAGTCGGTAGTCTTTGCAACCCCAAGACTTCATCCAACTCTTGCTGTGCTCTAAGCTGCACCTCAGGGTAAACTACCATGGCAAGGATGAATGAGAGGAGAGTAGAAACGGTCTAAGAGCAGAATTCAGCCAGCAATACCCGCTTGGGAATATATAGTGGGACGAACAGTGTCTGCACCGGCTGCGAAAGGTTGAGGATGATATGAAATACAGCAGCTTTGTAGCTCACCTGCATACGAAATGCCAGCTACGTTCTTGATAAGGTTCTCGTACGCTGGATCAGGTTCAGGTGACTGCATCCACGCCTCGAGCTCAGTTTGTGCAAAACAAGGGGAGCTGGTACCCTTTGCCATGCGTTCTTTCACCATTTGGAACGGTTTGTCAATCATCGCCCTAGTTGCTTTCCTCCATACCCGAGCCTGTCGCTTGAATCCAGCTCCAGGCAGAAACTCCGGCACATACTTGACTAATTTCGGGTAAGAAAATTTCTGCGTTCACGTGTAGATGTAGAGCTTACGAAACGGGAGATAGTCGACGAGGAAAGTCCCAAAGATACCTGCTTTACCAAGCCCCTGCATGGCTTCATCTGCTAGTGTGACGTAGACATCACCTTCATCAGAAATATCATGTCCATAAGATATTTTCATAACAATCGCAGCAGCAGTCCTGATGCAGCAATTAGAAGCCGATCGCGGTGATTATGATGACGAGCCTCGGACATACCTTCGAATATGATGGGCATAGTGGTCAGGGGAATCAAGTAGGTTCCTTAGAGCGGTTTGTGTCTCCTTGAGTACGACGGGATGATAGTTAGATGTCAGGTGACGACGGAAGTGGCGATGAAAAAGGGAGCGATGATCCCGCCAACGGGGACCGTATGGCATGGAGGAGAATAACCAGTCCCAGCCCATGCTGTGCATTGACCAATTAGCTGCGGTTCAGATGCGTCTTCAAACGTACAGATCAACGACCATGGTTCTCACAGGCCTGGTGTAGAGGCTATCAAGGGGAATCCAAGGATTTCGAAAGGGGTTGACAAACCTGGATGAATAGTTTCTGCTTCGTTTATCCAGAAGATCCTCAGCAACTTCTGCCGAGTTTATGACCATGATTGGATTTCCAAAGGCCCGGAGGTAGATGACATCACCTAGCAACAAGTTCAGAATTAGTAGTTGGAACCTAGGTTCACACGTAGAACTCGCACCATAAATTTCTCTCCACTTGGCGTATGCCAGCCATTGGTAGCTCTGGGGGAGACTAAGACTTGCAAACCATCCAGCGCGAGGTCCTGGAGGGAGTCGCTTTGTGGAGAAGGCGAACTTCGCATAGAAGACAACGCAACCGAAAACGAGGGCGAGGGCAAAAAAGGGACTGGCGGGGTTAAGGGGGGTGAGAGGGTTGATGGAAAGCATGGCTGGGAAGGGGGGTGGGCATGAGGGGACCGCACCGTTATACTTATACCGTTTCTCTGTTCACGGTGCAGATATTAGGTACGATTAGGTTGATCTCTAACGTACTCACCTACCCTCTTTGGCTAGTTAGCGTAAGGGAAGGGGTAATACCGTAATAGTAATGGATGACTTTCCGCAGGCTTAGGAATAAATCTGAGTTGCAAAAATTAAAATAATCAGATAATTTATTCCACCGAGCAAATCGTGGCATTGCAGAATAAAATAATAATCCCTCGTCAAATGCTGCCGCATCTTCTGCCACCAGTACTACTTACTAGTGTACTAGTACTACTAGTTGATTAGTAAGCAAGCACGTTGGTCGAGAAAGGAGGCTCGATCATTTATTCGAAGAGAAATAATCTATTCGAGGGTACCAAAGGATAATCCATCTGATGGCTTGTCAAACCTGACATCAGCATCTCGGAGACTCTCCTTATATAGGTCACAAATATTCCCTGAGAGCCGGCGGGAAGTCATCCTATGTACTAATGGGAACTTCCGGTACTACAGTACGCTGTTTACGAGTCAGCACTACTTAAAACAGTTGAGTTCCTTATATAAGCAATCAGTCCTCGTATCGTGACACGACCATGGCTGGTCCACTCGCTGGTCCGTCGACACTCAGAGACATCATCCATCCTCAGTTCCACCAGAATAACTTTCCTGAAGAACTCTACATTAAAAACGACCTTGGCCTCAAACTCGAAACAGGTCAGTCGAACTGCCATTCTGAGCCCAACTCTTCCTAACCAATACCAGATGACCAGATCTGTCGTCTCTCCTTAACGCCCACTGGCTGTCCTCTCGGTCCATTGCATTGTCCTTTGAGACACACTACGCCATCTTCGCAAAACTTTCAGCCTCCTAAGCAGCTACCTTCACATCCACGAGATCGAGAACGCTTAGCCACTGTGTGCAAGCACTGGCTCCGTGGTTTGTGCAAGAAAGGTGATGCTTGCGAGTTTCTCCATGAATACAATCTCCGGCGTATGCCTGAATGTTGGTGGTATGCAAAATATGGGTATTGCTCTGCTGGAGATGAGTGCCTCTATGCTCACCCCAAGGAGCGTCGCGTGGAATGTCCTGATTACAAACGTGGATTTTGCAAGCTCGGTTTGTGAAATTGCTTATCTCGCATTTGTCAGCTGACCCCCTTGCTAGGGCCCTCTTGCCCTCGAAAACACGTCCGACGTGTGGCGTGCCAACTATACTTGACAGGCCTGTGTCCCTTAGGCCCCGACTGTCCCCGTGGCCAGTGAGCAGCAAGCAACTTGTAGGCTTGAGACCTTTCATTAACTCTGCCTGCAGTCCAAAACCTGGTCTACCCTCCGCTAAGGCGTACGAACCCCCCTCCCCCCCTTCGAACCGCGACCTCGGCCCACCTCCACCTGGATATGGTCGGTACGCCGACTACGATCGGGGGGCACTTGGTGGTCCTCCCCCCAGTCAGAGCAACACCGGTGTTGGTTCAAATGTCCCACGCCGAAACTTGGATGATGTGCTTTGCTTCAAGGTATATTCCCACGTTTTCACTTTGCTTGTTTTCTCATCACCTCTGCAGTGTGGAGAAAAGGGACACTACGCCAACCACTGTCGGAATAGAAACGTTCCTGGGAACCGTGGGGGATTAGATCGCTCCCGGAGATATGGAAACATGGACGATTAGACGATTAGTGTATTGAGTTATTTTCCTGTCGTCCTCGTGTCAGCTTTCAAGCTGGCATCTGTTAGTATGTATGCGCCAACTACCACCGTGCCACCACCAACGTGTATTTACCAACTTTCCAACCGTTGAAGTTGCACCCTCCCGTACCCTTTTCTCTTTATCGTCTCCGAAAACGAATGGGAGCAACGTCAACGCATCTACTAGCAAATCCACATGTTGTGTTATAAGAAACAGACCGCGTCGTTCTCTCGGTGGTCCATCACAACCTTGAAGGAGGGGGTCGAGTGGTTATTATTAACTTCCGTGAGGCTAGAATCTGCCAGTGGGTTTAGACCGTATGTAGCATAAAATAGACCAGCCTAGACAATATAGAGACCCTGAAGTATTGGAAAATGTTGTTCGCTGAGCCTTGTTTACGTATACTTGTATCGTGGGGTAGAGTTGTCCTGTTTGTTGAGGGTCCGCGAGGTTAACACTGCATATCCTTAAGGGCCTCGCGGCAGCCGACTAACTCTTGCATTATTACCTGCCAATTGCAAGATCATAGCCGACGATCGTACCAACCAGAGCGGAGCTGCCTCCTGTCTCTCAACTACCAAACCAAGTCGTTCTCTCAGCGGAGTCTCAGCGCCCCTTAGCACCCAAACTTGAACGCTGGCTTTGGACGGCCTGTCGGGGGAAGATACAGCAAGTCCAATAGGATAGACACACAAAACCATACCAACATATGCCAAAGGCTCCATCTAACGCTAGCACTGCAAGTCGTCCCGCTCTTCGTAGGAATCAGGTACGGGCACCATATTCTAGTTCATTAGTCACCAAAGATACACTCCTCCCACAAGGCCTGCCGTTCCTGTCGCAAACGAAAGCTCGTATGCATCAGTTCCTTCAACCTGTTGTTTCTACGTGCTTAACTATGCCGCGAACAGAGATGTGATGCTGCGCGTCCGCACTGTGGTACTTGTGTTAAGTGGGTCACCTTCTCCTCTTGAGGAACACACTTTCATTCTTCGCAGACAGTGGCAATCATTAATCAGCGTACCTGCACCTCCTGGATATGCGTATGGTACCAGTCGGCTATTTGACCATAATGCTCACAGTGTCATATAGGCATCCATTGGAGCCACAGTGCGTCTATGACCCGGTAGATGGGCTGGCCCTTGCGCCAGATACGGACCCAATCGAGAAAATACGAATGCTTGAAGAGGAAATCTGTACGCTGTGCTACATGTAACTTCCTACCTTCAGGGTAACATCTGATATGCAAATCCAGCCAAACTCAAGATACAGTTACAGGAACAAACTAATGTCGTCCCACCTCGTCTTAATCAACTTCATTGTAGACCTGGATCTGCTCCATCTTCGTCAGCATCGAGTAGTCAAACCCCCGCCGCTGGGAGCAAGCCTTTACTGCACAGTAGCAAGACACTCTCTTTTGTGGCTCCACGACAGGATAGTTTGAGCCCGGGGCTGCTTGGCCTGACAGATCGAAGCTCCCCTGACATTGTCCTAGGGCTCATCTACTCCGGGTGGAACCCAGACCTCCCAGAACCCCAGATACTCAACCATTAGTTCGTCGCCGTTTGTCTTGCTCGGATCCAATTTGACCGACTGTACGCAACAGTATAGACGTATTCTTCAAGTGCGATCCCTGTGGTCCTCGGGTACTCCATCGACCTTCATTCTTATCAGCAATGCGCCTTCATCCAAGAGACCCAGCATTCCCGCATTCTGCCATCCTTCATGCTATCGTAAAGTTTCCCTCCTTCCTTCCTTTACCATTCTCACACAAAGTCTCAGTGTGCTTCTGCCTCCCGTTGGTCATCCCGCAATGTAGCGGTCCTTCCTGATGGATCTCGTAGGGACGAGTTCGCTGAGTATCACGCGAGCAAAACTCGACAATACATTGACAAAACGATGGCTACGGGAGAGGATATATTCCCGGTTGTGCAGGCTTGCATTCTTCTATCCTGGTATTTCTACCAGGAAGGTCGATGGGTTGAGATCTGGATCTTTGCAGGGTTCCAGACTCGAGTTGCGGTACCCCTGCGTCTAAATTACCCCGGAACTTTTTCAACGCACAGGAGCAACTCCCCTGGTGGATATCTCCCTCCTCCGAAAGACTTTCGGGACCTGGAAACTCGACGGCGGACTTGGTGGATGTCAGTAATCTTTGACAGGATCGTCTCCGTCGGTGGCTGGATCCATGCGATTGACGAACGGGACATCGGCACTGAGCTACCACTAAGAGGCGAGGATTTCGACACAGAAGTATTGATATTTTCTTCCCAGTTGTCCATAGCTAATTTATCAAATAGCAACTGATACCTAGCAACCCACAGGATATAAGCACCGAGGACGTGTTCACAACGCATCTTCCCAGGTATACCGATTCGTTTCTACTTCTCATCAAGGCGATCATGATCTTCGGTCGCATAACGGATTTCAATGTTCGGGGAAACCTACGTGCTCCGACACCGCCCAGCAAGGATCAAAACCCTTTTACCCTCCCAGGGTTCAGCGAACTAGACCGACTCGTGTATCATGATTTCCTGGAGAACCTTCCCCACACCCATCGATCCAATATTGGTGTCACAGATGTCTCAGGGCATGCACAGTGCGTGGATACTGATCTGTATATGGTTCACGTAATACCCCATGCGTAAGTTTGGATAGATCCTGATGTCGGGCCTGACTTTGCTGATGTTCTTCGTCAGAGCCACTATTACCCTTCATAATCCCTACATGGACCTGAGCGACTCACAACGCCCCTCGACCACCCGGTGTATTAAAGCTGCCCAGGCCATACTTTCTGCTTACTTCATGCTTTCTGCAACGTCTCTTGACATCACTCGGTTGCATCCATTTGTTACAGTACGCATTTCCTCTTGTTGTTCACTTCAATGCCTGATATCCACAGATCTGCTGGTACCTTGCTGCTGTCGTTCAAGTGCAGGTCTGCAAGCACGTCATCGAGACGGGGGACCATACCAGGGAGGCCCAGGTTTGGGGAGAGATCAACACCCTTCGGTATGCAAGTCGTTTCTATGATATATGGCTTACTCAACGCCTGGTCAGGGAGGCCATGTTGAATTACGGCGCGAGGTCACCTATCGGCAGTAAGTTGAGACCAAAAAGTTGACCCGCCTACTCATTCCATGCAAGCCCGACAGGAAAAGCTACTCCAAGGCTTGATGAAGGAGATTGTCCGACTAACAAGTCAGAAAAAACCACTTGAAGTCGGACTGCCCCTTTATCCATTCTCTCATAGCACCTTGTTTGCCTCGCCAAGCATTCCGCCAAGCGATACGCCGATGGCGCCTTTGCCTAATCCTACATTATTGAATCAGCCAGATGGGTTGGCGTACAATAACACGTTTAGGATACCCCCAGAACCATCTTCTTTTCCTTCGTCCTTGCAGCGTACCCCACTGTGGCCTGTAAATGACACCCGTGTTGGGACGGAACACCAGCATAGTGTTCCTTGGAATTGTTCTCCTTAGCGTACTTTATACCCTTGGATATCCCTTCTACTATACTAGGACCAGACTACATGCATATTACATTTAAACGAACTCCCGGCTATCCTGAGACTGCCCTCTACGTCGCTCCGCTTCCAGCAGGGCATCAAAGTCGGCCTGCGCCGCAGCGCGCGCGTCTGTCTCAGCAGTACCGCTTGAAGGCGAACTGAATTCAGGAAGCCTGCGGCGTTCATGACTCTGTCTGATCGAATCCCAGGAAGATTGGCCAGCACTGCCTGAGTTAGCAGCTCTGATCTCTTCCCACTTGCTCTTATATTCATCTGGCTTTGACCTGGATGTATCGACCTCTATGACCATGTGGGCATTTCCCTGACCGTTGGCGTAACAAAGATGACCTCACCGGTGTTAGCGTGGTCCTGAAGGGGGTCCCGAGCCCAACCTTCCTGAGGAGCTGGCTCTGCATCCTGTGTGTGGCCCAGAAGGCTGGAGTCGCGTCGAGTTGCTGACCTGGCCGCGAATACGGTGTCATCGGAAGCTATATTGCCAGGTCCCCCAAGTCTCTTGTTGACATGGTTCAGTGCGG
>JBBPJZ010000317.1:0-23639 GCA_038089015.1 Chalciporus aff. trinitensis | reverse complement strand
TAAAGACTCAACGTCTTCTTGGGAACAGATGACGAAGGGGATGAGTGTAGAGTCGACATCGAACGTGCTGCGACAGATCGCGGCCATGTCCCGCAAAAGCCAGCGCAGATCATCGTCCTTCGGTGTCCTAGCAAGCTTCTCTGACAGCTCTATCACCCAAGAAAACGTCTTCTTGCGAATGTGGCGGAGAAGTCCAAGAGCTCTTTCCATGACGACCTCGTTGGGGTTTGATCCGAGTAAGCGACTGAGCAAGAGCGAGACCGTGCTCATAGTCACCGCTTCGAGCCAGTTGGCCTCGACGCTCGCAGCGAGGCTCTTCAACTCTCCAAGGAGGGAGAAACAGAAAGAAGGTTCTTGTAGCTCTTGATGCCACATCCACTCCCCAGTACTGGTGAGCGGCCCTAGTTGGCAAGCCGCCTGGGCCAACAGGAAGTGGACTTCAGGACGGCGAAAGCTTAACGTCCTGTCACGAAGCTCCCGCACGATGTTGAGCCATTGGAGGGTACCACCACTGCGAAGATGGCCAAACGCGATGAACTCGTGGATTGAAAGCTCCTTGTCGCAGTCTGCTTGATTTGCTATAATCTCGTTGGAGGTGTGGGATGTCATAGTGACGTATTTTTGCAGGTTACGGTAGCGCTCGTTTGGAAGTACGTATGTGCAGTGATGCTTGATGTCAATGTCGGGCAACGCTTCCGAGACTGGGATGCTAGCATGGGTGTCAAACCCATAGAACGACAGGCCGTTCTTGACGCAAACTCGGTCCTTTGTGGAAGGAATCGATACTTTGTTGTAATGGGTTTTGACAAATGGCTTCGTATCCGATGCAAGGGAGATGCGTGCTCTTGGATGCAGAGTACGGTAGCGTTTGAGTGCGTCGTACTCGGAAAGCCTGATGTAGGGCTCTCGTGCTTCTGGGGATGGGGAACAGAGGGTGACGAGGAAACGGAACGTGGAAGAACGCCACATGTTGAATGATACTGGACAATCCAGTTCGAAGACAACTATCGCAGCACGAAGCTCGTCTGCCGGCAAAGGCCACTCATGAACGGCTATCTCCATCTTCGCCAGTCGTCTCTCCATGTCACACCTGTGGCATTGTTGCTTCGCATGGTATTCGCGGCCATTCCAGTTGATTGCGTACGTGTGATCGGTATCGGCAGCCTCTTGTTGGAGTGCAGCATGACGAGCGTTTTCTTTCTCGAGCTTGGTGAGTCTTTTGTCCACTTTACGCTGCGCAGCTTCTTCTATCTCTGCTCTAAGGGTTTGATGGCGTGGGGAGCCTTCGTAGTAACGGACAGCGAAGCTTTCAGAGGTGACATCTGCCGAAAAAACGGACCGCCCGTTATGCGAACGAGCATGGCGAAGGGAAATGTAGTCGGAGGCACCGCGGGCACGCTCAAGGTCGGCCCACGAACGGAGAAGTAAGTTCCCTAGTAATCCCGAAGGAACTTCGGGGGAATAGTCGGCAAGGAAGGGAGTTGCCTTGACGGCTATCTGATCGATGGCAATCCAAAGCTCGATTGTCGTCAACAGCATGATAGAGAGAAGCTCTGGATTGTTCGCATATGTTTTAATGGCGCTGGAGGAGTACATGTTCGCCAAGACCTCGAGCTTCACGGAGGCTGCATCTGCATCCGTGATGGAACTTGTCCAAGAGGTAAGATCTTGCGCTACCGATTGCTCAACATCATAGAGGGTGGTGTGGGGGTCGGTCTGATAGGATTTCTTGAAGAAAGCACCGTCCGTAGACAAGAAATCTTGCAACGTGCCTCGGGCACGATTATCCGACTTGAAACAGGCCTCTACATGAGGAGTATCTTGATTAGCGAGGGAGTTGAGGAGGTATTCGCGACTGCGTGGGAGTAGGAGCTGAGTGTCTCGAGCAAGATCGAGCTGTAAGGGTGACCAGGTTGGGGAAAGGTGTTGGTCAACCTGGATATCTGTCCACCTCTTATCGAGGGTCAACCGGAGGTGGGTGCACGTCTGGAGCGTTGTGCGAGAGAGCCAATCTGGCGTGGAAGAACCAAGTTTCCGCAGCCGTCTGCTGATCTTTGTAGACAAAAAGTGGAGTATATCATTGGGAAGGTCTTCTTGGACGGCCTCCTCCGCGAGACTACACATGAAGAATAGAAGAAAGGCTTTGTAGGAGTCACGTCCGAGAGTTGAGCGTTCCATGGAAGTCTGGAGGGCAACTCGAATGAGAAGCCAAAGTGGAGAGCGCCGCCAGGGCAGGCGCGAACTATTCCATACAACATCATCGCCAATGCGCTTGGTGATCCGAATAATATCAGCGGGGCGACCAACAGCGCGTAAGATGCCGGTTAGGAGTTCGGTGATATACCGGGGATGTGGGGGTTCTCGACTTTCAAGAACGGTGGACCGCGCTTTTTGAGCTGTTGCAGCGGAATCAAGCACGTCGACGTTCATTCGAGTGAGGAAATTTGCGAGCTCGGACTGGAAGGACCAGTCATCAAAGACTCCGTTTGGGACCTCGATGGCCGGACCAGGGTACGAGCACACTAGTTTGCCGCGGGTGGTCATTACAGCGCCGGCCATCGGAGATACCTCCAGGGATTCACATAGTGTGACGTTTCTTTGTTTTCGAAAGATGACCGCCGCGTTCTGCGCGCGGATGAGGAAAGTGAGAGTATCTGGGGTAGGCATCAGCCTAGGTGAGTACTGGACAGTCTTAAAATGCGCAGAATCGTACCTCCGACCTTCATTCCACTGAGCTGCGAAACAATCTGGCCTTTTTCCAGGCTTTCGAACTGCATAGTGGCTTTGACGTTTTCCAACATTCGAATGATACCATTCCACTGAGGCATATTGGCGTTGTTGACGTGCTCACTATAAGCACAAGCAGCAGCGCAAACAGCATCAGCCAGAGCGTGATCGTCCCCAATGGTGTGGTCGTCCTCGTGAGGAAGTTGCAAAGGACAGAAAACATGTGTTATGATGTAGTTTAGAGCGTGAGGCTCCTCGTCAGATTCAAGCATAACGGGAGAGAGTTGAGAAATGGCCTTGTCAGACTTGGTGGATCGAGGAAGGGAGAGAATGTATGATATTGGAAAGAGCGCCGAAGGCCTTAGCAACGGGGCCCATTCAACGTGGGCTACAGCTTCTTCCTAACTTTGGCTTTCGTGGGCCGATGTCGTGCTTTAATTCGGGCAATCTGACTCAGAAGCTACTGGCATGAGGCCTTGAGGCAAGGTCGTGGCAAGGCGGGGGTCTCGGAGCGTGATTGTTTGCAATCGTCCTCTTCGGGCTCCGAATCAAACCCCCACAGAGACAACATAGGTGAAATGAAGCACTGCCAATAGAAGGGTTGTCAATACAAATCAAGGGAATAGAGGGCAAGCCTGGCAAGGTGGAGGTAGACTGGCTACTAGACTGCAAGTTGGTCTTAGACACAAACACAAACAGGAACTCGACAGTGCCCGGAGCTTCGCCGAGAACGGAAAATCCAAACCGGATTTTATGTAATGTACAATCCTACTGTCAGCTCGATCCCAATCTCATCTGCGTAGTACCAGAGAACGAGAACGTCGAGTTTCGTGCGCTTGTCAGGCAGCAACAAATGATGGCTTGTCCAGAGTGCAGGTTCTGGGTAATTAGTACCCAAGGCTATCGTCATCGTCCGAAGCTCGGGTTGATCGGAATTTTCCTAGAATACCAAGAGAGTGCCACACGTCAAGCGATTCGAACGAACGAGGCTTCAAGTCGCCCCATCCACTGGCAAATCATCGAGGATTCTCGTCTTTACAGATCAAATCTTCATTGAAAGCGGAGCCTCGAAGAGATGTTACGAAGAAACCTAGTGCAAGGTCTCACCCTCTAGGATGGAATTTCTACGAAGCGGAGTCACCAAATTGAGAGACTTCGTCGAGTTAATCGAAGGCCAACCGAAGCGCCTTGCAATCCCCATGTATTCACTCGACCGTCGTTTGCATATTATTTCAAACCCTTCAAGGCGCGACGGGCAAGAAATAGTAAAAGTAATCACATAAAAGATATGGTTCCCTAATGTGAACGTTGAAGCCGCAAATCTCATCACGCTTCATCATGCATCGGTCGGGCCTCTACTTCATCCTCGTCCCAAACCACCTCACTGACGAGACTTTTCAACTTGAGCACATCTTCCTTGAATAGGTTGCAACATTTGCTAAGAGTAAGCCTTCTCCTTGCGAATGGCAAGAGCGTCGTAGAGATGGGATATACTACTGATATGCGAGCGGGATGGTTGCTCTGATAAGTTGTCCCAAAGATCAAATCTAGCGTGATCGATTACTAGTTCCTCCAAAGAAGGAGTAAACCCAATGGAGGTATCGTCCTCGCTTTCTGTCAAGCGGTGATGAGTGGTGAAGGAGAGGAACGAACAGAGGCATCCCAACATCTCGCCCACATCCATCAAGCAGATGGACCGCAACTTCGGAATGAAACCAAGGGTGTCTTCCAAGAAAACGCCACATTCCCATTCTCCCTGGAGCTCTATAGTGAAACGAGAGCTTTGTAAACTTGTTAGATACCCGTTGCGGTATGCATCTTGTACGACATGTTGGACGGTATCGGACGCATCCTCATCATGGAAGACAATCTGAAGAGGGATGTTACGCCCCCAGTCCAGCAGCTCAACACTGCTACCAGTAAGTGAAGCTGATGCTTGCCACTGAGCGTGTGCCAAATCCGATTGCAAAGGTCAAGATGGAACGGGGCAAAGGTGTCCCCGGCTGTGAAGAACCCGTTTACAAGGAAAGAGCGGAATGCCATCCATTCTGTGTTCGTACGGCGGGTCCGGATCTTAACCTCGGTTTGTGGCGAGATGATGAAAAGGGGAAGAAGGTCAACAACTATGGCCATATCTTCGTTGATAATGAGCCGCAGGAGATGGGGCAACCGTAATTCTTCTACGTCATCGCTGGGGCAGGACCCGCGTGCCTAAGTAGATGTCGCCTTCGATGATCAGAGATTGCAGGAGAGGAATTGGCGACGAAAACATGGAAGAGACTCTTTCATAGTCGATAGATGGAATTCCCAGTGCGAGTTCCTGGATACGTTCTGTGTGATGCAGTACTCGCTCCAGAAGACATATTTGCTCTGGCTGGCCCATATTCCATTCGAAATGTATTCTCGGTGGTGCCTGTCTCGATCTCGAACAGGCAATTCAGAGCAACGTCCCTCCAATGTCGGCAAACGTACGAAACGTTGACCGATTCAGGGGTCACATGCATTTGCTCTCTTGCGGATTCCGAATCAGTGGCAAGTTCTTCATCGACCAAGTTCGTGTGCACTATCGTTTCGTAATGCATCCGGGCGCAGTGTGTGAATATGGCGGAGAGAATTTCTGATGGACCGCGTGAAATGAACGAGAGCGTATTCCTTTGCGTGTGTAAGGCGATTATTTGAGCCTGAAGACTGTAGATTGTCTGTTGCAACTCGGTGACTCGATGGTCGATGCACGCCTGTGCCTCCAACGCACAACTCAGGCTTCTGCCACCTGGCAATACTGCAGGTATTACTACTGGATATGCCGCCATTTGTCTAACAGCCCGAAGAATTCATGCATTCGAAACTGCTAAAGAGAGGGTCGTATCTCTTAAACTTTCGAAAGTGACGGTCGAACGTACTACTGTGAAGTTTGACTCGGAATAGAATCCTGTAAATGGACCGAAAGGCTGGCCCAGACTTGGAGTGAAATTACTAGCACCTGACAGCACTGCGTCACAGCCACAAACGTGACTATGTCCCGACTCCCGAGCCTACTAAAACTAGTACTATTCAAATGCCATAGTGGCCCATCGGGAAGGGGCTCGGGAGACAGCTGTGGTTATCCGGTAAGTTTTGTCAAGATTACGGACGACAGTAGGCTAGCCGTTACTCACTTGTTACTCACCTCTTTCTCACCGCGTAGCTTGCGGTCAATTGCGCTGCTAATCGATTCCGATGAAAGGTACGATTATATTCCTTCGAGTTTCCAGTGACAGGATCGTTCCTGCCAGTAGGTTCTTGAACCTGAAGTTGATACGGCCGGTGGCTACGTTTGAGTCATCCAATGTTAAGTGCTCAGGCTGGTTCTTTCGGCTACTGTACCTGCCTCAAGATCAACGACGTAACGCGTTTTCCCGAGGACTTATCATCAATACGTACCCTCACTACACTTACGCTGTTGTGGAAGCCTAATGTTTCTCATCATACCCCATCCCTTTTTCCATTCCTTCGCCAGTGCAATCACGTACTCCAGGGCCACATGTCATGTGGTTACAGCGCTACTCGTGACGTCGAGCACTCAGGTGCGACGTCAATCCATCCGAATTATCCCACAGATCGAAGGCACATCAGTATATCCGGTCCGAAGTGTCGTCACATGGTTTCAAGCCTCGATCAATCGAACCCTGCAACCGTCGAGTCGGATAAGCATCCGAACTACAGTGATCAGATCTTGTGTCCAGACCACATCAGTCATTGTGAATATGGCATTGACCCACCGTGTTTCGTGTAATACGTGATACAGCAACTGTAGCTACGGATACGCATCATGCCCTGTGATTGACCATGACAAAATCCCGTCAATTCACCCAGCCTTCTCACCTTGCCGCACCTCTTCCCCGACCACCCCTCCCAATATGCTCCCGTAATGTGCTGGCAGGACAGTCATTCAACAGTTGTTTCAGCTTCGGTACAACATTCACCCCGACTCCCAGGCGCTGGGTGTCAAGATTATGGGAAAAGTAACGTTGTTCCCATTCAAGTACCGTACAGCCTGATTGCTCTCGGATATGTATGACAGGCAGGGTCCTTTCCCATCCTGGACTCATGTGTACTGTGTTCTCGCAACCTCGGAGTTCGATGATAACATTGCCTTCGTCTTTATATCGCATTGGCATTGCATACCAAGCTCCGGAACATGGCCCAAACGAAGGACTTAGGATACTCCAGAAAACGTACATACTGAGCTAGATGCATGGGACTTCTTCACATACAGACCGTATTCTTTCCCCTTCCCATCCTAAATCAATCCCTCAAGCCCTTACAACTTGCGCCATTAGCATCAACGATTCACCTAGAACTCACCCACTAACGAGGAAATCGCATGCTCCTTCAACTTGAAGGAATACACCGTGCCCGACTGCGCACCAGCCTTCAGCTTCACAATCCGCTCGTCCATCAATAACGCCTCGACACCATCCTCGTCCTCCTTGCCTGGCATACGCATCGCAGCTGCGAACCGAGTCCGACCCGTGATGGACTTGCGACACTGTGGACATGCGGTCACAGTCGAACAATCATCGCAGAAGACATGCCCACACGGTGACATACACTGAGTCCCCATTTCGTACGCGCAATACCCACACCCCTTCTGAGTACTGCTTGCCCCCGCTGCAACCCGGGATGCATCCATTTGTGTGATGGATTCGATATTGGAAGGGGGCGTGGGCGAGGGCGTGTTGTTCGCCATGAGTATGTGCTCGTCGTACAGGTCAAACCACGGGAAGCCATATTTGAGATATGTTTGTGTCGAGATCGGCGTTTCGGGGTTCGGCAACCCAGTGATCTGGGTGAAGTATGCAGCGCTGATGACGCTGACGTGCAACCGTTGGACTTTGCTATGATCATACGCAATGGTTGGGAGGGGGTCGCGATTGATCTTCTGTGATATTCTTCCCTCGGCCGCGAACCCAGATTCCATGAGGTGAGGAAGAAATCCCCCATTTACTAACCCCAATACCAAGTATAGAGTAGCACCATCCGGAATCTTGTATTCTACGCGAAAGAGCGAATAAATAACGGATACAAAGTTTGCGTGACTTGAGACTCACCCGCCAACATAGGGGAATCCTGAAGCTCGACCCCTACAAATATCAGCCTCCGCGAGGCTGGTGGTAATCCTTCTCTTTCTAGGAGTTCTAATTTAATCGTTTCGATTGTGTCCCATAAGTCGCAGCAGAAACCGAGGGGCTTCCCCACCAGCGTCTTGACGTATATCTAACCTTATATATCCGATGTAAGTGATCACCGTGATGTTACATCGAAGGTCTCACATGTGACATTTCTAGCGCAATCAGCTCTACGAGCGGATTCATTGCGTCAACGAGTATCCACTCGTGTCTTCTCCATTGTCGAGTGTTAGTAGGCCTGTAGTTTTATCCGGCAAAGGAAACTTATAAGACCCAAAAGCATGAGGTACCGCGGTGGGAAGATCTGCAGCATAGCTCCTGCACGGAGATCAAGTTGACGAGGAGTCCGATATATGTTGACATTCTCATTCGCATGCTTGAAGGTGGCGTCGGAACGATAACGCGGAAATACATCGATTTGAATCCCACCAACGGCCTGCCAGTCGATACCAACACGGATTCGAGATATGGGGAAGAAGCAGACCTCTACCCTGGTAAGTTGTCCCTCGACGGTATATCCCTTCCCAAAAGGCATTGCAACAAATTCTATAACGATCTTGTTAATAAAGTCTAGCAGGAGTGCGGGAACGGTCCTCACGGCGTACAACACCAGGAGAAGTTGACATCACATCCTGTGCACCAGTGTGTAAGTTGTTGCATCTTGCGGATAGAAACTAGACAAACCAGCCACCTAATTTCACACATTTAAGCGCTTCGATATGAAAATCCCATAACAAACTTACGTCTGCCCTGATTCACCACCAACCACCATATAGTCTTGCTTTCGCTCTGGGCTCTGATTCTGTGGGAACCCGGTCAACGCATTGATCCCACCCACAGAAATTTTGACGGCGACGGGGGGAGCGTTGCGACTATCACCCGCAAGTGTGAATGACATCCACATGGCTTCGCGTTGATACATACTCTGCAGTTCGAGCGATCAGCATTACCCTGAATGAGCTATCTATGCACTCACAATGAACATGCCACCTTTCATAATCACGGAAGTCGGAAGATTCTTTGATGTCTGCGCTTCCCCGACATTGCTGATGGAACTCAGGTTTAGCTGATCATGCCTCACTAAAATCGAGGGACTAACAATAGCTTGAAGGCGCCGAGGTTCGGGGGAAGTGCATGTGCCTTATTTTCGTCTGTTGTAGTACGATTCAACGTCTACGGTGAGACGTGCTCCAAGTCAAGATGGCGAAAACGACACACCTGGGACCCGGACCTTCCTTTGCAGATAGTCACCCATAAGTATATATGTATCTCGACCGCAAACCTGGCTAAACGTACCGGTGGAACCCAATGATCGCGCCATTTATCAATACAGATTCTTGATTGGACCTAATCTTCGCTTCACTTACATGTGGGGGCTGTTCTTGTACTTTTTGGCCTCGCTGAATGTAGACCTTGTTGTAAAAATGGATCAAGGGCTGGTCATTTCGGTGCCAAGCCGAAAGCACGTCAGCTGGATGTCGTGTATGCCAGATAGACGTACACGTTGATGAGCCACTTCCCATCAGTGACCGTGATGTCTTCGAATAGTGGAATATCGACGTCATGGCAATGGGGTTTGGGGTTTTATCCTGACCAATCCATCTCTCAGCTCACGCGGCGTAGTTGGACGCCTGATATGCATCACGATACACTCACCTGCATCGACCAACTTCTTCGCTATGTCGTTGAAATATAAAGGCAGCGGAAGTCCAACGAACTGAGCCGTATCGGGACCTGGACCATTCTTCGAGGTTCGTGGGATTTGGACGACAACGTCAATCTTCTGCAGTGGTCTAGAGGGATCAGTGTGGGTCATGATGGCACTGACAGATGCGTCGCTGTCTCTGGTAAGTCGTCCTCACTCACCGCTTATAGGGAATCCAACCAAGCACACGCCATGTTCATCCATATCAAGTCCGAGTATTCGGTGGTGGAGTACCAAGTATGGACCACAGCACTTGAAGCATGTGCAAATATTAACGCCAGTGATACTTGACAAGCTTGACATGCACTGGACAAGAATGGATGAACGCAAGGTACTACATACTACAGAACAAGATTGCCAAGAACAAGGAACAACAGACAAACTCGGATGCAAACAATGCTTGTACAAACTCAGAACCTTGGAAAACGGAACCTAAACCCGAACCCCACCAGCCTCACCGACGAGCGGTGAAATCGCGTGTTCCTTCAACTTGAATGAATATACCGTACCCGACCTTGCACCTGCCTCTAGCTTCACGATCCTCTCGTCCATTGACATCGCCTCTACACCATCCTCTTCTTCCTTTCCCGGCATACGCATCGCAGCTGCAAACCGACTCCGACCTATAATGCGCTGGCGACATTCTGGACATGCAGCTGCAGTCGAGCAGTCGTTGCAGAAGACATGTCCGCACGGCGACATACGGACAGTAGCCATCTCGTATAGACAGAACCCGCATTTTGCCTGAGAATCTCCCGTCCCAGCTGCAGCTCGGGCCGCATCAATTTGTGCGATAGATTGTACATTGGAGAGAGGTGTGGGCGAAGACGTGTTGTTCGCCAGTGGGATATGTTCGTCGTAGAGTTCGAACCACGGGAAGCCATGTTTAAGATACGTTTGCGCCGAGATTGGCGATTTCGGATTGGCCAAGCCAGTAACCTGGGAGAAGGAGGCGGCGTTGATGACGCTGACATGTATGCGTTGGACCTTGCTCTGATCGTACGCAATGATTGGTCGACGGTCACGGTTGATCTTTTGAGAGATTCTTCCTCCGGCTGCAAAGCCCGATTCCGCGCGAAGCGGATCTCCTCCACCTCGCAATCTCAATACTATATGCAAGGTAGACTCTTTCTGGATATTATAGTCTTCGTATACAAACGAATGAGTGAATAAAGTGGTTGGATTATCTGAGCGGTCAAAGCATCTTACCGGATAACGTGCGACCATCCTCGAGCTGTTTTCCTGCAAATATCAGCCTTTGTTGATCGGGTGGTATTTTTTCCACGTCTTGAATGTTCCTCTTGAGCCTATCGATAGTGTCGTGCCACTCGCACGCAACAACAATAGTTTTTCCGGTCAGCATCTTAACATATACATGATCTAAGGAACATGATGAAAAGGACTGAATACGCTCTGATTACGGATATAGGAACTCACATTTATCATCCGCATTAAGCTTTAGGACTGAGAGTTGCGGATAGACATTGATTTGGTCTATATCTTTGGTCCATGCATTAGCGCCGGATCTGCGAATTAATCGTCAACACACACAACCATCATCGCATATAAAGTGCGTAATACCCCTGTGGAATCATTTGCAGCATTGCCCCTGCTTGCAAACCAAGTTGGGACGGAGTCTGATATATATTCGCAGATCTCCCCATGTAGTCGAATTTGACATTGTCAGCATAACTCGGGAACACGTCAATTTGAATCCCGCCAACCGTCTTGAGAGACATGAGATCACGAAAATAGTGCGAAATAATGGGAAAGGAGCCGACCTCTGCGCCAGTGACCTGGCCCTCGACAGTGTATCCCTTGCCTAAGGGCATTGCAACAAATTCTACAGTAACCCTTTCAGTCAGAGGAAGACGAAGCGTTGATGCCAAAGTTGCGCACGGCGTACGATTCCAGGGGAGGTTGAGATCCCATCCTATGCATGCGGAACGGTATAAGTTCCACTCGATCGATCAAATCGATTTGTACTTACGAGCCACCTAATTTAGTGCGGTTGCTCAGCATTCCGACAAGACAAGGGTGCCACGAGGCTTACAACTGTCCATCCTTCCCACCAACTACTAAATAGTCTTGTTTTCCGTCAGGACTCTTGTGCTGGAGATATCCGGTCAACGCATTCACACCACCCACAGAAACTTTAACGGCGACGGGACTGTAGCGCTCGTTTAGCGAGAATGACATCCACATGGCCTCCCGCTGGTACATGCTCTTCGATTGCATCAGTCAGGCAAGAATCAGAGAGAATACCTTTATACGCACAATGAAAGCACCACCTTTAGCGACCACGGAGGTGGGGAAATTCTTGGCTGTCGATGCCTCCCCGACGTTGCTGAGAGAATTTTAGTCAATCGTAACAAAAATTCAACGGAGTTTCTAACAATAGTTGAAATGGGCCCATGTTAGGGGGGAGCGCATGGGTTTTGTCATTGTCTGTCGGAACGATAACACTAAGACGCCGCATGGTGTCACGGAGAAGGGTATCGTACCTGGTACACGGATAGTACTTGGCGTTCCGTTTCGTGAATCAGTGGTGAATAGCTATAGATCAAACCTACCGGTGGAACCGAACGACCAGACCATTCACCATGACAGATTCCCTCTGAGGATCGAGCTTCGCTACACTGATGGACGAAGGTGGTTCACCTTGCCGCTGAAGGAAAACTTTGTCGTAGAAGTGCAATAATGGTTGGTTCCTATACGCATTGCCATCAACAGCTATTTTGCTGCAATCAGGTTTATTGTTACGCAGTGAACAACTTACATGTTAATGAACCACCTGCCATCAGCAGCAAGGCATGATGGACCATCTGTGACTATAACCTTATGACTGAAGTCCGCTAAGGAGAGGACTTTGGGCCCAGGATACCCTGTCGACCGAGGTGTCATCCTATTCCTGCCATGGATGAATCATCGATATTATAAACTCACCCGCGTCAACCAATTTCTGTGCAATGACGCCAAATCGCAAAGGGTATGAAAGATCACTGAACCGGACTATGTCATGACCAGATCCACCCTTCATCGGAGTGTGAACCAGTACGTCGACGCTCTGAGCTGGCTGAGAGGGAAGAGACACTTGAGTCATGTTGGCAGCGAGAAGAGTTACGCAGATGGCTATCTAAGCGCTCCAAGTCCCTGGACAAGGAACCGAATAGGAGTCAAATAGGAGTCAATTGAGAAATTGCACCCGAGACACAAAACATAGGGAACACTACCATTCAATAGCATCGGTGAAGAGATCGAAGCAATTCGCGGCACCGACCCGGGAGAGTCAAACAAACCTCTTCGCCAGCAACCCGTCCCTCGGCAGCATATCCTTGACTTGAACGGCATGGGGGCGAATTCTAGAGCGACACTTCAAGTTATTCACTAACGCAGAGCGAACGCGAACCTTAGTATTAATTACTGTGCCGCCGATGTTGACCCCGATACATTCTGTGCAAACATTTTCTGACCGGGGATAGAAGATCTTTTGCAGGATTTTTACGGTTTACTTGTGATCTTCACAATTATCTTACGTTTATTTGAATCCTTCATAGACCGTAACGCACGAAGAATAAACTTCAGCACGATACTCCGAGTCCGGCTAGGCTCCCAAGTAAAGTCGGACACGGAAACCATCAAGAGAACACCACGCACCAAAAGCTTCTGCGAGCTGGCACAGAGCCAGTCACAAAAGCGCATCAGACCCACGCCTAGATCGTGCTTGATCATACTAACGAAATGCGAGACCTGGGGTTCCGAGTCATTGCTGCAAGCCTGCCTGTGATAAACATCGAAAAACATTGAATCTAGTCAGAAATAACTCAACCTTTGGCTTCAAGGTCACCACATCTCGCATTGTACCACATTCTGGGCATGGAGTGTAAATCATAGGTATACATGGCATATCCTTGCCCAACCACACACGAAAATACCAACATCCATATAAACTTGAACTTAGATTAGAATTGATTGCCACCTCCAATGTTAGTACTCCCAACGGAGGACCAATTCTCCTATCACGTATACCTCTATATCACCATACGTCTTTCCATCTATTCACACAACCTGCTCACAAACTATCACCAACGTTGTCAGCAGCCTATCACACACACTCAGAGAGAAAACTCAAACTCACTTGATCCACTCCATCAACAAATAACCCACCGTCGACACCACGAGCGTCGCAATGATACTCGCTGGTACCCCATTCTTGAGGAAATCCACGTTTGAAAGGTATGTTTGTCCAAGATCGTCTTCTTGTGCGTTTCTGCAACACGTAGTCGTCAGTTCACGCTTCCCTGTCCTCAATGAAAAAAAAAAAAACGCGGGACTTACGCGAGCTGGTTCGGGAACCCAGAGACTGGCATACCCATCCCAGTCGAACAAATCAGCCCCGTCAAAAAGATCAACAAATTCGACCGGTCTCCTTGTGGCCCCGGGAAGTTCTTTCCTACTTCCTTGGCAATCGGAACGAGCAATACGCTCGCAATCGTGTGGCTAATGAACGTGGAGACGACCTAGCAAGTCCAGCAAGTGAGTAGGTGAGCAGCTCAGTAAGACGTCAGCGAGAGAGAATAGACGTGAGAGACGCACGAGAACGACGACAGAGAGAACCATCACGACGCTATAGAACCCCCTCCCCTCCAATGCCTTCCTGATCCCATCATCCATAGTAGCCATCAACCCACTCGATTTCACCCCATTCCCCAATGCAACTCCACCCATCGCCAAAAACACGATCGTCCACGCAAACTGCTCAAAGTCATCCTTCTTGAGCACACCCGTTGCAAAGAATGCAACGATGGGAATGATGGCGATGATACCCATGTCACCGACGTAAGGCTCAATGTGTTGTTCGATACACCAGAGGAAGATGGTGATGAAACAGACGAGAGTGACCCAGTATTGTTTGAGCGTGAACGTTTCCCGGGTGGGACGGATAGCTCGAATTTCGAGAGGACCGGAGCCGTCGGGGGAGTGGGAGGGGTTGTAGCTTACAATGAGAAGGAGCCAGATAAGAAGGATAGAGATGATTGAGACTGGGAGAGAGACGGCAAACCAGCTACCCCAGTCAAGTTTGGGGTCCATATAGCTGACGGCGATGAGGTTTTGAGGGGACGAGATGGGAGAGCTTTGACCACCAATGTTAGCAGCGAGCGCGATGCCGAGCTGCAGGTCCTCGCTCAGTATAAATCCTGCCAAGAGGAATGATACCCACGATCAAGCATGGCGCAAATGATGCTCTTGCCGGCAGCGTTCGAAGAATGGGCTTTACAAGCACGTTCAGAAACAGAAAGGATCCAGGAAAAACAACATACCCGAATTAGAGTAAAGCAGAGAGCCGGCGCAGCAACATTGCTACCAATGTAGGCTAAGCATTCACTAGGACACACAACGCAATGGTCACCAACCTAATCCACATGCTAGCGAAGCAAGACACTCCCATAAATGCCAACAGCACCGTTCGAGGTTTCGAACCAGCCATGCTAAGCATTCGGGTAATCAACATGCGGTCAATGTTCGTCTTGCTCAGTGCAGCGGAGATTGTCAGACCACCGACAAGGAGCATGATTGTGGGCGAAAACATAACTGAGAATACATATCTAGTAAACGGATGAATGTTGTGCTGGAACGCGAACACAAGATGACCTACTTCGTAGCAGCGGGCGTGGGCAACGGAGCCTCGTCCTCACCACGGACGACTTGAAAGATGACTAGTAGGAACGGGACGAGCATTGATGTCACGAAGAGTGGTATTGCCTGAACGGTCGTCTGTTCAGCGTGCCTCGTACCGCACAGATGCCCACATTACTCACCTCGGATGCCCACATGATCGTGCTAAATATCAGAATTGCAAAGCACTTGTTCGCTTCTGGGCCATCCTTGATGACGGTCGTATTCATCAACAGAGCGAAGACAGCGATTGCGATGACCAGGAATATCTTCTTTCGCTTGAATCTAAAACCGCCGAGTGGCGTTGGGACGTTGACGAGCCCAGTCTCCTCATCGCGAACGAGAATGGCACCGCCCATCGTATCAGACCCGCCATCCCCGCGGCGCTCTTGAGCCAACATCTGCCTCCATACTGTATTACGCTCCCATGCGATGTGCTCTCGTTGGTGGACTTTAAGCTGCTGGACGGCAGCGACGGGGTCGTCACCGGTGACACACTTGGCATATAGTGTGACGAGGCGATCGATGGCGGCGGCTATTCTATCCCTCGAGTCCTGGAGGAACGGGAAGCCGTTATCTACTGCTTCGTGCATGTATCGACCTTGAAGCTACAAAAGGTTAACGTGAGCGGAGCATCGACATGTCAGGAAAAGACACACCTCATTGAATGTGAGTTTGTCGTACCTAGCAATGCAATTTGAAACAGGATCAGAGAACGGAAGTTCGGTGACGCACTTTTTCAAGATCTTGCGGAATCCCGAGTAATTGACTTCTACGTAGGATTTTAATGCAGAGAATGAGACATATAGATTCGTGATCCGGCGCTTGAATAAGAGCCGGACATCCCAAGCATAGTTGGTCCTGGCCGTCCAGACGGATTCCGTTGGTAACGATGTGATACTGTCCCTCATATTCATCAGTCGGTCAGCAATATCCCGAGCCCTTTCTACGGGGGACATGGTAGCGCTGTTGGCACGAGGCCTCGATGAAGACGCACGACCATCCATGTCACGGTCTAAGGAGGATATACTCAAACGATGCGTGCTCCGTCGCGTTGCTTTTGCGAGAGGTTATTGGGTTTTCATGGGTTAGTTGGGGATGGGCTTACCGGACGGATTTCGACGACCAATACTGACTGAACTCGACTTTCTCCTCCTACGTTTTGGAATAGGCTCGCCCTCGAAATGAACATGGTCCCGCATAAGATCCTCTTCTTCTTCTTCCTCGTCGTCATCGTCGTCTACGTAGTCGTCCATGTAATGTTGACCCGCTTCTGGACCAGCTTGGTCCTGTTGTTCGACGAGTTCTTCGAGCGCAGTCAAGTCCTCAAAAAGCTCTTTCTCCTTCTGCTGGTAGAAGGTGGATATCTTGTGTAGTTCTTGGTCGAGGAGGGGTATAAATACGCTATCGAGTTTGGACAAGTCCGATTGGCCGACAAGCGCTGTACGCTCGGTTGCTTCAAGGTCAATATGAACATGGCTGAGACGGTGGTGCTCTTTCTCGAGTTGGAAGATGTGACGTTTGAGGACGTCGTAGCTATCGAGTGCGGTCAACGCGAGGGTGTATGAGTAGCTGACGCAGCGACGTACGCGATGTACTCGTCCCACCAGTCTGCGACTGCGTTGAACTTGAGTGCTGAACTGTGTGCAGGTGGTCGTGAGCCAGGTACCGACTGCACCTGAGCATACGAATTACCTGAACTTCATTGCGAATGCGCGGGTTGGACTGTCTCCAGTGTCTGCTGGACGTGTAGTGGTTGGGTGCAAGGAGCAGAGGGGAATCTCCTCTGCTTGACTCGTTGAGCCTGCAATGTTGGGCCAATCTCAAGCCAAATGTTGCCAAAATGTCCGAGCTAGTAGCACTTTGCCCGAGTGTCGCTTGTTCGGGGACAACTACCAAGTTCCGGGTGGCAGTGACTCAACCACGCCGCACTGGCAAATTTCGGCCTATGACCTAGACGACGACAGCGGCCAATAGGTGGCTAATCTACTGGTAAACAGCATCAGTATCGCACTGAACATCCTCGGGGAGTCTTTTCAAACTTTGCAACAAACTCCTGAACATGAACTACATCGTGGTGCGCCACGTCGCCACCACACGCCAGTGAGTTGCCATCCTAGGCTGAAATGATACAAGTACTCCCGCTATGTGTACTCGATGCTCTAAAATAGACCTACATCAGCCTACAGGAGATATATAATCTCATAACACCCCCCCCCTCGGAGCTTCATCACCGCCGCATGACCGTACGTCCCCCATTTGTCCTTTACATCACCTATCAACTGGCTGGCACTCTATGGTTGAATACGCATGTGCGTAGTGCTCGCATGAGGATGTCATGCACCTGTTCCTGGATCAGCACTTGTCTGTCGTCCCGTTGTCATCTCCCAAATTTGGATGACCACTGGTTATACCCACCACGTCTCGCTTCGCCTCATCTGCTTCAGAATCTTCTATTTTCATGTGCAGATGGGTCGCCGACCCGAGGCGAGACCTCACATGCACCAGCGTGCACTCGCCTTCCGATCATTCACCATCATCGCGCCGGCCCTTGTCATTGTACACGAGGCCAACCACCAGCCAATTGGCCGTTGACACCATACATCATGGCATCAACAACCTACTGGCATACACCCCATCTACGTACCCCATTTCGATCAGATCGTTCACATTCTGCTCCCATCGTGCATCATGTGTATGTGTTTTGGCGACAACTAGGCGACACCTCACCTCGGCGCCCCTCGCATGCGCTGTCTCGAACTACCGAAGACAGAACGCGAACGTGAAAGCGAAGACAGAACGCCGTGCATGCTATCCACTCTTTTCTCCCCTGATACGATCACAATCCAGATATCCGACTGTTCCTGCTTCCACTCGGTCCCGAAACGCTTACGTGTCTCGAGGAACAAGAACTTGAAACAACGACCTCGAAACAAGTTAACGAAACACAAGAGCTCTAATCGACGGCTCTTCCTGTCTGTCAATGCCAGTGCTAACTGAAACGACGCTTGTCGGCCCGTTTCAATTCACCGTTGACGTCGGCGACCCCGACCTAATAATATCCCTTAATTGACAGTGACATCGACTGTTCCTCGACCTAGGGTCCACTGTTTAGTACCCGACCCAATGAATAGAATCACATTCGAAAAACTTATTTGTTATTATAGCTCGACTATCCCCAAAACGGACACGCCGCAGACAGTTGCGAGTTGTCGGCTCTCGCCAACAGCCTGTCAACACCAACGCCAACGAACGCCAACGATGTGATAGGTACCCACGGTACGTCGCCACCGCCATCGCCATATCATCACGCTATCTATATCAATACATACCCCATCTAACCATACACATATACAGTGCATACATAGCCCCGCTTCGAGGGACCACACGTGTACCGAGCGGCTTGAGACTTTGCCGCTTCCATCGGAAAATATAGCTCCATGTCTCGCCTGCATACGTATCGCATCGCCATAATGAATCATTTAAACCCCTGAATGTTTCGTCTACCCCTGGACCATACCGCTTGGGGCTTTCCATACTTCAACCGTCTTGGCTCTCGGGACGCCTTCCCGCATGTCAATCCTCGATTACTGCGATTGACCACAACCGCTCGAGCTTTCGAGTCGTCTCCATCAAACCCGGGCACAGTTTGCAGGGTACCAACGTGATGCACTGGCACTGGCACTAGTGTATAACCGGTCCGAATTGCCAACGAGTGCCTCCGTCGCGGTGTTAGTTTCCCCGCTTTTGTTGTTGTTTCGAAATCATCTTTCCATATCTTGACGCTGCCATCATCGTCCTCGTGCTGCTTCAAAACTTTGTACGACAAGCGACAGTAAATGGCGCCATCGCCGTCGGTCGTTCCTGAATGCTGACTGTCCTTTCTGCTCCCCCTTCCTGCTCCCTGGTTCGCTCCTGGCCCGTCGTTGTCGTCTTTTTCCCCGTGTTTCCGACTCATGACCTTCATTCTTACTCTCATAAGCATATCCATTCTTTGACTCCGATTCTTCAATCCTATAGCGATGTCCATATCAACACCCTTGATCCCAGCTCACCACAGCAGCACCCGGTCCGATCTCCCTCACACTGCCCCTATGTCGTCTTTCAGATGTTGACTCCCAATCCAAATCCCAACATGACTCATTCAAAGCCTCCTTCCTCACATCACTCAGCCTCAGCCACCGCATTATAAACCAGAGACTGCTTCCCCGTTCCATGGGTCTGGCGTTGAGTAGTGGTGCCTGTGGCCCTCCTCTCCATCCCAAACCACGTATGGAAACCTCAAACGAAAAAACGCCAAGGTACCTATCCCAATGCCCGTACTTGGTCCCGCATGTTCGTCGTGTCAGGTTCGGAATTAGAAAACGAACAACAGAAAACAAAAAGGAAAAAGCGATATGGGGGCGCTGATGTGACCCTCTCGGGGGTGTGTGTGTGTGTGCGTGTGTTGCATGACATGAATGATGAGCGTGAATATCGATCCCCTTACCGTCGGAACCCGATGACGCGGTGACAACGATCGCGAACCACTCAGTGCTCCGCACTTTGCACTCAGCACCCTGGTCCACTGTCTTGGTCTTTGTCTTGGCTGTCGCCACAGACAGATTCAGACACTGGTTACGGTTCTTTGATTCTGCCCGACCGACAATGGACCGCTTCCAAAACGGAGGCTTCCCGAAATGCATTGACGAGATCGTCCACGTTCTGCGACATTCGACGGCGGCGTACACAGAACTTGAGACCATAGATGCTAGGAAAGAAAAAGTGTACTTATTCCGATTATGAATTCCATGTATAATACAACTAGTAGGACGCCAGTGACGATGGACAATAGAACAGCTCCTTTTTGTACGTGGGGGAGTATTTTGTAGCAACGAGTCCAAGTAAGCATTTGGGGGGAAAGGGAAACAAAGTGAGCGCCAGAAAAAGCGCACCACAGGGACATGTCAGTAAATCCGAAGGAGGCAACGTGAAACGACGCTCCAAAAATGACACTTTGAGAGTGATGAAAGGAGGAAAAAAAGAATAAGACCATCATTCCTCCCCCGCGCCAATTCCAAGGGTCTCAAACAATGAACAGAAAACGGAACAAGGAATGGACGCCGGAGGGGAACGACAGAGTGGTAGCGAACCACGGGACGCGGAACGCGGAACACAGCGAGACGACGCAGACAGACATGCGGCCGCCATCCCCATCCCTATCCCGTCGTCAACAAGGCGGCTCAAACGCAAATGAGACCCCAAGACGACAAGGGGGAGACTACCACGGTCGGATAGGTCGCTTGACACCCTCACTCTCACTCTCGTCGCTCTCGAGAGGATGACGGCAAGCCGATAGACAGCCCTCACGATTGTCTCGCTCTACACCCGACTCGGGACCAAGTCGTGTGGTTGAATAAGCACCCGCGTGACCATGTGGGTCCATTGAGATAGGGGGTCCACCATGACCATGCGAGCCGTATCCCCCGTTCGTTTGGTCGACAATGCTACCGCGGTGCTTGAGCGTTGACGCGTGTGGGGGAACGTGGGGGAGGTTGTGGTTGTAAACATGTCCGTCGCCAGAGCGTGGCGTTGCTGGTGAAATGGGTGACATGCCACCCGCAGAACTACCTTCCTGAGATCGCGTGGTTGGACTGAACTCTGGCGAGGAGGACTCATATTTTCCCCGTCCGCGGAATGCAGAATCGGGTTGAGGCCCGTGCCACGATGAGGGTGTCGGGTATGACGGTGCCACTCTACAGAAGATCGTCAGCTTATCGTCCCTGCCTGGAGACATGGAAACGGTATGTACCTCAATGGTATGGATACCGACCGTTGTCTTCCCCAACGACCGTCGTTGTCTTCTGAAATACCGTCATCCATCTTTAGTCGTTCCAAAACTGCCGCTGAATCCTGTGAAGATATTCCCCGGAGATCCTCCAGGGCCGATATCGGTGGTAATGCATATGAAGGATTGCTAACGTGACGAGGAAGTCCGAGGGGTTGAATAGGAGGGAGTTTGATTTCGTCGCCAGGTAGTCTGTTTCCTGGTCGATCCGATGTAGGATCGTGTGATGATATTGATGGGATATCTAATGACATCGACCCGGCCGAATGTTTTCGGTGGGTAATTGCAGATGAAGGTGGGTATGGTGAATACCGCGATCTTTCTCTTACAAGTGGCGAAGTTGAAGCAGGCGATGCGATCGGACCTCGTTGCATGGGGGGACTGACACGTGCATCGGGGAGTGGACGGGGTGGTGGATAAGAATAGGAAGCATTGTAGATGCGAGGAGAGATGTCTTGCTCCGAGCGATGATGAAAAGGTACGGCGGAAGTGGCGTGTTCTGTGGGTGTTGGGAGCACCGGGAGCGTGGATGACCACGCAGGCTGGGAAATAGATGGCGATGATATAGGAACTGCGGACTGATTTGTCCGACGAGGACGCCGGCGCCCAGAGGCGGTGGACACTACTTGGCCGTAGCCTGCCTGATCTGGGGATAAACAAGTGCTTGGGAATGTGGGGCTAAGACAGGAACGGTGAATAAATCGGAGGGAGCGATCGGTGCGTAAACTAACCCGAAGAGAGGGACCAAATCATCACGTATTGGCCATGCGACTCTGGAGCGGCATCATCAGTATAGATGAAAGGGGGGAATAAAATGAATGAATAAACACACCGTCTAGAGAGGCGAAGTGCCACCTGTGGAACCGAAATGATGAGCGCGAGAGTGACGGGGAAGAGAATAGAGAGCTGACCTCGTAAGGCATCCATGTCCCTTGAATTTTGAGATAACCGCCCCGTACCCGACGGATGACGGAAGCCAAGTCGGGCTGTGAGTCAATCATTTTAACGATGTCAGCTGTAATGGGGTAAATATGCATGGAGTGAGAGAGAGCGCAGATAGACAGACCCTTGGAGTTTCCGAGGGCTGAGGGGGGAGATGAGCGGTAGTTGAGACGGATGGATGTGTGGCGTACCTTTCCATATGCCAGTCCAGAGAATATAACCGTCGTCGATGTCCATCATGATCCACTGTCCATTGAGTGGATATTCATAGACGGGACTGGTAGGGTATTAGCATCGCCCACGACGAGGACAAGGACAAGGACTGACATGTAACCTCTTGGGTCATTGGATGTAATGTATCTACCCTTTGTGACCTGATGATTTGGGGAGGCATAGGGACGGAACCTTGGTCCTGTGGAGGAGGAGGGGGCGGCGGGGGAGGAATCCATCTTTATTGGGATTTCTGTTTGATCAGACACAGTTTTATAACCCAACTCGACCGGGAAATGAACCGCGTCAAAATTAGAGAACCTGATTCGACTACTCCGGCCACGTCGACGAGGACGCGTCTGTGACCCATCTTGTGACATATAGTGACATACTACTCGTCCGTGACATAATCATCGGCAACCGCAGCATCACGTCACGATCTCACCCAGATCGGGAAATCAACTCGAGTTGCGTTTCCCTCGGCACCGGCAACGAGAAAAAAAAAATACTGCATCAACGATTCGGAGGATCTCAAGATCAAGGTACCCCAATTTCGGCAATTTAAATCCCCTTCCGTTCGCGGGTTCTTAACCCCTGGTATAAAAATATAATATATAGAATAAAATAAAATAAAAATCAGTCGAGTGAGAAATCGTGGTAACTTAACTCTCTTTGACAGATGACATAACGAAGCATACCTCCGTCACAAACCCGTCACGCGCTCACTTTCCCGGCCCGTCGGTCCCTTCCCCGCTAATCCCCTCCCTCGCTTTGCCCGCCTTCACCGACGCCCAACAAGGTTCGGATACGCCACGTCCACGGATGATCGATTCATCCATGGTTTGGCATGGAGACACTGCGGCACATACACCCACTTTGGGTCTCGCCTTTCATACTCATTCAGTCTCACTCGGCCATTGTCCCCCATCTGGCAGTGACTGGCAACTCGTGTGTCACCACCAACAACGCGAACAGCAACATGATCAAGCAACACTAGTCTGCCACTCCCACCGCACGCACACCCCCGCCAGCACAGGCTGTTTCGATCATCCGTGCCTCGCCCGTTGATAGCCTTTCTCATCTTCGGCGGTGCGGACCTCGGACCTCATTCATGCCAGGGCAGGGACACCGCAACAACGTTGTCGTTTGTGGTCGAAAAACGACCCTTGGCAATCGCAATATAGCCCGATTTAGTCTTACCCGTCTTCGAAGCGGTGCCTTGAAAGCCAACACGAACAACCAACACCGTCGATCACCCTCGATGACTAACTCCCACTCGAAAAGTATCTCCGGATCCACTTCTTTTTTCCCTTCCCCTCTTCTTCTTCTTCTTCTATTTTATACTCTAATTTAGTCTTATAATTTTATAATTTTTAGAGTGAAT
>JBBPJZ010000316.1:0-23639 GCA_038089015.1 Chalciporus aff. trinitensis | reverse complement strand
GAAGCGACTGGTGGAGTCGTCGAAGAAGTGACCATGGAGTCAGTTATCGAAGCGGGTGCTGAAGAACTATCCAAGAAGGCGACTCCCAAGAGCCGTCGTGGTCCGTCGATGACTCAACCGGCGGCGCCTCATGTGGTGGAGGATGTGGATAGTCAAGGATCGTTTAAGATGTTTGATGCTGGTTGGATTCTGCCTACGGGACAGAAACGAGGAGGGAGGCAGACTGTGGAGAGACCGACATTGCCCCCTCCGAGGAAACGTATGCGGACAGGTACGTTGGTCATTGTGTTGGGTTTTCATGTGTGTGGGTTCGCTCAATAACGGGTTTAGTGGAACGTGGGACGTCGAAACTTTCGACGATTAGTACGAGCGTGTCGGAGAATCTGACGATTTGGACGGTTCCTCCTGAGGACGTTGCGGGACCATCTGGTTTGTCTGTGGAAGAAAAGGCAGGGATGGAGGTTGGAGTTGAAGTGCCCACGATCGTTGAGCCTGTGCAACCTGAACTGGAGCCCGCACCTGCACCAGAGGTCGAGGCTGTACCAGAGCCAGAGCCAGAGCTAGAGCTTTTACCAGAGCCGGAAGTTGTGCCAGAGGTTGCGCCAGCACCAGAACCGGAGCTTGCACCTGAGGTTGAACCTGCACCAGTGGTGGGGCCTGCTGAAGCTGAGCTAATGCCGGTGCCAGTCCAGGAGTCAGTACCAGTGCCTGTACCGGAGGGCGAGCCGGAGTCAGCCCCAGGAGCCGAACCAGAGCCAGTACCAGAGGCGGAACCGGAGCTGCTACCAGAGGCTGAACCGGAATCGCAACCAGAGCTGCAACCAGAAGTCGAACCGAAGCCACAACCGGAAGCTGAACCACTGCCACAACCAGAAGTCGAACCAGAGCTACGACCAGAACCGGAAGTACAAGAGGAAGAAGAGGCAGAAGAGACGCGGTCTCAACTAGAGGCACGCATTGCTGCAATCCCAAGAGATCCTTATACGAAGATCATCGCGGTCGATGGGAGGATCATTGTCGAAGAGCTCGATACACCGGCTACGCGCCGAGAGAAGGCACTGCGGCGGAAGGCCGAGAAGAGGGCGGCGGAAGCAGCGGCGGCGGTTGCCGCTGCACAACCACAAGCACAGTTGACGGTCCCGAAACCAAGGCGCGACGCAGAATCCGACTTGTCCTCTCTGAGCGACCTTGAGAGTGAAGAAGAAGGCAGAGAAGCTGTTCCCAAGGTGCAGCAAGCTGCTCCTCAGCCGGTTCAGGCAATTACAGGCCCCTTGTGGGCGCCTCCACAGGCAGAACCAGGTGTGGTCATCCTTCCGGAAGGCAAATTACTGGAAGGAGGAACTCTTGGTGGGTAATCTTACTCAGAATCGTGACCATATATCTAATCCCATGCTCTCCAGTTTGGGCTAAGGCAGGTTCGTAATTTTGCTCTCCGCGTTGACTTTCTGGTTTCTCATCATTTCATCAGATACCTACCCATGGTGGCCTGCTGTTGTATATGAACCTGACGATGAACGCATTCCTGCTGCCGTGAAAAGGCAACGTGACAATGGGCGTAAAACGGGTGACGGTCCTGTGCATTTGGTCCAGTTCTTCGACAAATCGTCTCAGTGGTACGTCTCATCTGTTCTCCGGGTCATAAACAGCTGCCTAATCCTCACTTTTTCATGCTCAACAGGCAATGGATTGGCTCGAGTAGACTACTTCTCCTTGGCGAAGACAATGGTAAGTGGTAAAGCCGTTCCAAGCTCAAAGTATTGACTCCCGTGACCAGCGCTGGATGCTGAACTATTGGCTCCGACATCACGTCGGCAACGTTGGAAGACGGCCAACATACGAAAGGACTGTCGAGAAGCATATTCGTACATAGATTTTCTCTTGGTCTGGGATCCTTTCAACGCTGATCATCCATTTCAGACGTGCGATTGCAGAAATGGAGACGGAAGCCGATCTCGCTGTAGAACCCGATGTGATGGTGATGGAGACGGAGGAAACAGGGGCGATGCAGACTACGACGGAGCCTGTGACACAAAATGTCACGGCAGTTCAGGTTGAACCGGAGGCAATGGAGGTGGAGCAAGTAACTGCAGGGCCTGAAGGTGGTGGTGTGACTGTTGGAGAGTCTTTGGCTCCTTTCGGGTGAGATCTATGTTGCATCTATGTAATAGTCAACTGGGCCCGTTCGGCACGGTGTCGGGATAGTAGTAGCTACGGATTATAGTATACAGTTGCATATTTAGCGGAATCCCCCATGATCAATGTGATCATGCTAGCTATGGCAGAATTGCGAAGCTATTTCTGAGAGAAGTACATCCAAATAAGAATACATACCGTTCCGCAAAGCAGTGACATCATCCATCCCCCAGTGTATCCCGCTATATGCTTCTAAGAATAGTCTCCTCTCCCGGTCTACTGCGCAAGTTTATAGTAATCATACACTCAGCACCCCAGCCATGACAGAAGTCCGCATCCCAATGTGAAGCCGCGGGTCATCGGAAACCCGCTGATGGATCATCCCGAGATGGGCATAGAAGCACTTCCCCGCAGAATTGGAGTTTGCAACCTGAACCTGAACGAAAACAGCAGTCCTGCTCATATCCATCTCCTCATTAGGATCGTCCCCAGACACGGGTAGACACGGTCGTACGCCCGAAAACGAGGCTTCGAGACGTTGGACGACCTCGTGAACGAGGGATCGTCCAATCCCAAGACGTTGATAGGGAGGAGAGATGCCAAGCGTGAGAAGTGTAATGCGAGATCGGGGGATGTCGGAGGGCCCCTGATCGGCGTGGTGTCGGATATTGATATCGTCTGTGCAGCTTCGGTTCGGACGCGGACGTGGAGTTGGTTGAGAGACGTCGATGGCTGCGGATCCAAAGCCGACGATAGAGCCGTTCTGAATCTCGGTCGCGACCAAGCAGAGGTGTCGTGGATTGAGTAGGAGTTGGACGAAGAATGCGGAAGGATAGGTGACCGGTAAGAGGGTGCGCTGAAAATTGGGGGGATTAGCGGTGAGGAAATGGAGGGGAAAATGGAACTAGGGTCGAGGAAAAGGGATAACTTACGTGCAGTGCGCGTACTTGAGGGACGTCCGACGACTTCATGACGCGCAGAACGATCCCCTGGGGCGGGGAAGGTGGTCGTCTGACATCCCCAGGACAACTCGGGGACATGGTGGAAGCGAGATAGAAAGTGTCTCGGGAACCGAAATCGTACAGGAATGCGCTGTACGATCGGAATGAATCGGAAGAAAGGGGCTTTAAAAGCTACGTCCGTTACGACACTGGCTGCCCATATGTAGATCCGGAAATTGAGCGGAAAACGTCTTTTTGACACCGAGCTGGGATACTCTCCAGCATCACAGTCTAGCAGTCTCCGTCAAGGAAGGGCCTAGAATAATTTCAATCCGTCAATGTGATTTCACCCCAATCACGTGTTCACTGGGCAAGAGGTGTCACTGTCAATGCACTTAGAAACCCGGAGGTCTAAGTTGTACTTCGCCATCAAGCTTTTACCAGGACTGCTTTCGACGCATGCGATACGGGAGTCTATTTTGACGCATCACTGCTGCAGCGGGTGATGAGCAGAGGATACTAACTTACCTCGGGGAGAGTAAGGTGATCGACGTGATGAACCCCAATTGACCAATGGCAAGTTGTACAGCCACCCCTGTTTGAATACGACACTTGACTTGATGCTTGCCATCAGCCCCGTTGAGCCTACGAAGAACTCAAGTTCTTCTGACAATGCTTGGTTTTCGTAGATGAAGAACTCCGAGCGTTGGAATGGTTGGAGTGGAAGAATGATCTTGCCAGGGGTAATGCTCACCCACCTCGGCAAGGACGTGTGACTTCTGCTCGGAACTTCAATCTCGTGTGTGCAGACTGTTCACACTGCAAGGATTCAGCACTGTAGTTTGCCCATCTAAGACTGTGACCTTGACCATGTATTCCTCCATGTTGCCTCGCCATGCCATTCGTGCAGCGCGTCTGACGCGTTCCACTCGGTTCTTCTCGACGACGATGCCCGCTCGCTATGAGAACGTGCTCGTGTCCAAACCGGAACCAGGGGTCGCTCTCATTACTCTCAACAGACCCAAAGCTCTGAACGCACTCAACGCTGCTCATTTCAATGACATAGCCAGTGCGCTGCGGGAGGCGGATCAGGATAACAACATTGGTGCAATGGTGCTCACCGGGTCGGATAGGGCGTTCGCAGGTTCGTGTTAGCACTCCTCCTTCATCTTCAAGTCTAAATATGTGGAAACGGTCATATAGCTGGAGCTGATATCAAGGAGATGAAAGACAAGACATGTAATGCACATTTTCTACACTTTGATTCGTCATCCCCACATGTGCCCCTGTTCCAGTTGCTGAGGCCTACATGTCCAACTTCCTCGCAAACTGGGAGGTCATCTCCAAACTCAATAAGCCCGTCATCGCCGCGGTCAGTGGCTACGCGGTACGTCGCATTTCTCACCACCTTTTGACTGTGTCCGGATTATCTGACGGTCGTAGCTCGGTGGAGGTCTAGAGTTGGCACTCCAGGCTGACATTCTTCTTGCCGCACCATCTGCCCAACTTGGTCAACCCGAAATTAACCTTGGTGTCATCCCAGGTGGTGGTGGCACTCAACGCCTCGCACGTCTCATTGGCAAATCTCGCACAATGGAATTGGTCCTCACTGGTCGGATGATCGGCGCAGATGAAGCCGAGCGATGGGGATTAGTTAACAGAGTCGTACGCGAAGAAACTGGCGTCGTCGACGCTGCAGTGAAGATGGCAAAGGAAATTGCAAGCAAGGGACGCGTGTCCGTGGCAGCCGGGAAGGAAGCGGTCAATGCCGGGTTCGAGCTGTCGCTCGCGGAGGGTTTGAGGTTCGAACGAAGGCTTTTTCACAGTTTGTTCGCGACCAAGGATCAAAAAGAAGGTGGGTCTTTGAACTAGCTTGTCCACTCGTTGATGGTGACACGCTCTCCTGACAGGTATGGCGGCGTTCGCTGAGAAGCGCAAACCAGAGTGGACACATTCGTGAAAGGCTTCTCTGTAAATTTTGACCTTATGATATCTCCTGCTCTTTTATGCCGCGATTTTCATCATGCTGGGCAAGAACTGCGACAGCCTTCATTGACAAATGGATGCAGGACAGTTCAGGCGAATATACGGTACTGGACAAGAAATGGAGGGTATTAATACGCAAGCGGACGGAAAGGATTTAGGCGTGTCAGTGTATGTTGCTTGGCTTGCTGCCGATCCAGCTAGAAGACTGCGGGGTAACACGACCTCTTGTGGTCTGCCCAGTGTTGCTTCTGGTGTGTGGTACCGCACTAGGAAACTGGTCAGTGATGTGTTTACTGAGAGAAGGATCGCCTCACATATACCGCTGACTTGCACCTGATTCAGAAGGTCAGCTATGTAATGACGGTATCGAGTCCACGTGAGACTAGCCTGCTGCATTGCTTGAGTTCAGCACCTGTTGAACTTGTTCGTAGACCGCATCCCGGAGCACCACATTGGTACAGAGGCATTTCCAGATGACTCTTCATCATACTCAGCATCCCAGTCATTTCGCTAAGGTCCACAATTTTAGTCTCTACACTCAGAGGATTTACAGCTGCCTACAGTGTCCCAGTCAAGGCTTGGTAGCAACGGTGGGCGGTCTCCCCTGAAAACTGTTCTTTGTAGCGACGCCGCCATTCATTAAGTTTTGGGATGACTCTCTTGGAGATATCTTCGGGAATGTCGGACTTTCCTTGTAATGCGAGAATGGTTGAGAAAAACTGGCATATTTGAGCGATGTCTTCCAAGTTGGATGGGTCGTCTGTATTCGCGATTCGTGTAGCTTGTAATACAGCCAGGTCGGAGCCTGCTGGTGTTTTTTGAAATCGGACCAAGTACGGGCTAGCAAGGGCCTGAGTATTGTTCGGGCGCGAAGACTCCGGACGGAGCGGCTGAATACTTACAGGTGACAGAGCACATTGATCATGACGACAGCGTTATTGCAAGGAGTCGTGTAAGTCTTATACTTGGCGATCAACGCAGGGAGGAACTTTGCAGCAAATTCACTATGTCGACAGATTAGCTTCAATGTTCCACCTCACATCTTGGACGCGAAAAGTTACCAGTAGATGGCATTCGCATCGGCACCAGACCGGTTCTGCAAGAGGCCAAGCTGATATTCCACGGAGAAAAAAAGATCAAGACAACAGCTCTGTTTCTACGTGTCGCGACGTGAGGGTGGACGAACCTGTCGACTCAGATCTGCGCCCCTACGCTCTTCAGTACGGGTATCTGGGTTAGAAGGGTCATCCTCAACCAATCCAAGATGTTTCGCGAGGGACTGTGGGGTAACATTCAAGATATCTCGGACTTCAGCATTAGTTAATACAGGCATGGTGGGGGGGATAGAGCTAGATAGGTTACTGTAATTTCATCCGCGCTTACCTGCAACCGCGTGACGTCATCAAGCTCAAGCCCGGTACATATTTCTACTGCAATTTTTCACCAAAATACTGCTACGAATGAGGTCTGCTAAAGCGTAACTGATCATGGTACAGTCGACTCTGTCATAACCCATACTGTTCGGGATAGCACCTAGGGTATGGGTTATCACAGAGTATGGGTTGTCAACTGCCTACGGCATCACCGGCTAGCAATGGGAGAGAACCCAAACCAGTATCTTACGAAGATTTTACCTTGAAAACAGTCATTTCTTGAACACAAGTCCCATAAATGAGTGATAAAATTGCTCTCGGTGGCCAAATAAGTTGTGTGATATGTCTCAAGTGCATTCTGATGCCCATCTCAGGATTGATCAATATACATTATGAGGTTTGGACAACGTTAGTGACTCTGTCTACAGCTTTGAATGAAGGTATGGTACCTTGATTTGGGTTATCACGGCACGTGAGACGGGCAAAAAACGATAATTTGACACAAAAAGTTGCCTAATTTGGTAGATGTTCCACGTTATTATGGGTTATGACAGTCAAAAAATCATATGGGTTATTGGGTATGGGAGAGTTATGGGTTATCCCTGCCAACCAACTCGGGAAACCCAAAATCCTATGTGTTATCACAGAGTATGGGTTATACCCCATATGGGTTATAACAGAGTCGACTGTATATTTTAGCTATAGGACATAATCGCAGTGGAAACGTTGCTAGTAATTAAATGATCATGGTGCTTGTGGCTCGATTTGGTATCGACGCGTCACCCGCTTACTCATCCCCTGTTGCTTGATCAGACAGTATGGGATTCCAGTTGACTTCACTTCGTCACTTGAACCCATGTCTTCAAGCAACTCAACAAACATAACATTCTCCATAACTTTTCGTGGAAAAGCGCACGAAATATCTCTACCTGCAGATGCATTGCTGACGACCCTTGAAGAGCGCCTGGAGGAACTTACCTCAGTCCCACCATCTCTCCAGAAACTCTTGTTCAGAGGGAAGAAGGTCCAGCATGGGAACAATGCCACATTAGCGCAGATCGGACTTAGGGATGGACTCAAGGTCCAGTTGCTAGGGAGCACTCCACAAGAAATAGACGCACTTAGCGCAACCGAGTCTGAGCACCAACGGAAGGAGAGGATTTTACGTGAACGTGCTCTCAAACCGCAATTCAAGGTGGGCAATCAATGACTGTCTTATTTCAGCCAATATAGAACCATGTTTGATGATGTAGGTCCGCTCGACGGGTTCTTCTGACGTCGCTTCAACTACCTACGCGTTTCATAAAATCGAGCCATTGAGCCATCTGCCTAACCCAGGAACGGCGATGGAGAGATTGTCAAAATTGTCAAATGACCCCGCGATTCGTCACATCATGCAGAAACACAGGTTTTCCGTCGGCGTGTTGACGGAGTTGGCCCCTCACGAACAGCCCCATTTGCTAGGACTCAACGTCAATACGGGACAAGCCATAAAGCTCCGCATAAGGACAGATGCGTATGATGGTTTCAGGCCGTACCTTGAAGTCCGTCGTGTCCTCTGTCACGAGTTGACTCATAACGTCTGGAGTGACCACGATAATAATGTGAGTTGTCTCAGTTGTTTCTAATTCTGGACCGTACATGTGATTGGCCGCTGATCGATGTGTTCACTTTACTTGTAAACAGTTCAAAGAGCTCAACTCACAGCTCAATAGAGAAGTCGCCGAGTTCGAGGCCGCGGAGAAGCGTGGGACACACTACCTGTCAGATTTGAGGGGCGCCTACGAGCCATCATTAAATGAAGAGGGCGAAGCTCTTATGCAAGTTCTTGGCGGCGCCGGCGTCCCCTTAGGCGATTCAATTGAAGATAGGCGACGTCGTGCGTTAGTGGCTGCCACAGCACGCTTGAAAAGGGAAGAAGAGGAATTAGAGAAGAGCTGTGGTACAGTTGGGCGATCAAAGGGAGCTTCAGGAAGCTGACAGGATGGGGATACATCCCTGATACCCCCACTAAACATTTGTTGCAGGTCTACGTACCAGTGGAGTTTCAAGGTCTTTCAATCTATTTACAGTGTCTAATCTCATTTAACCTGTCGTGATTCTGAGTCCACTGATCGTAAGTTTCGGGTGCTTTGATCGCATCATGTCACGGATGCCCCTTGATGTGTGAGGTTGACATGACAGGCCCCCAGGAAATAGATATTGGAATTGAGGGTTAGAACTTGAATGCATGAACAACAACACCTCGCGGTAGTACGCTAGCGAGTCCTCAAGCTGGTGTCCTTCGGAGTTACTATGCACTCCGAGTCGCGGCCAATACCACAATCTCTTCTCGATGATCTGTTTGTTGGAAGGTGAGTGGCATTGGGTCAAGAGTACAGTGCAGTTGCTCAGGAATCTTAGGGCCATCACAGCTGCTGGCTGGTTCATACTATTTTACGACTATGTCTTAACATTCTCATGTGAAGTTCGTGACTTCCTAGATTTGTTGATTAACTTACCAACACTGTTCGTCGAAGGTAGAATATATCTGGAGAGCGAAGTGGTCTACCGTCAAGGTGCTATTTCTTCTCAATCGGTATGGAAACCTGATAGGACAGACAGTCCTTGCAATGGAGTCGGCTGGGCTATTCGAGGGTTCGAGGTCGAGACCGGTGCGGACCCACCAACTTTCTTTCTCGGATACCTGAATTCAGCTTTCCACTTAGTTTTGCGTCAAATTCTATGCATTTAGCGCCTGCTTCCTGATACTATCATTGGAATCGATACGTAGTGGGTACGACTAACACGGTTTATGATATATTTCTCTGACATTTGGATAGTTGTAGTGTTGAAGCGCGCTTGGACGATTTGGGGGTGTAGCCGTCGTGTAATGATCTGGCTCATCGCTTCATACATCATCTACGCCTCAGTTATCATTATCCTGGCTATTTATGCAGCAGACGGTGGGTGAGAGGCTCGGCGTTTCGACCACAAGTTGAAGCTGTTGATCTCTCTTCCAGTCGTGCAATTCCGGCTCATGGGCACTCTCCCCTTCTGCCTGGGAATTGAAGCCCGTAGGCCATGATATCCTCGCATAACACTCTGATTCTGACATTGACATTATCATGGATTATAGCGTTCCTTGTAAGTTTCTATCGCTTCGAATGTTCGGAACTACCTGAACTATATATTTCTAATCTTCTAGTGGTTAAGTTGGCTTGCACCGTGGGTTAATCTTCAGGCACGAAATGCTTTGGTCTGATTGCGGCTATTGTCAGATTAACGTTGGACAGCGTTTCCTTCATGGTGGTGTGGTACAGTCTTTCTAAGCTCTCGAGGGATGTTGTCCATTGGTCTCCGCTTCTGCGTCTTCTTGCACGAGATGGTGAGATTAATAATGATAATTTGTTGCCCACTAGCCGAATCTAATTGTCACCCAGCCTCCATATTCTTCATTGTATGTTAACTCACGGCTTTCCTGATCTTGCCTGGATCTCATCAACGTGCAGGCAAGCATTCTAAACAACGCACTCGCCATGATATGTTGGTGGGTCATTTATCATCAATCCTTTCCATGCCGAACTTATTTTCCGGACCCCAAGGACCATATATAGCGGCGTAAGCAATCCCTCTTAGAAGCTTGAGAAGATATTGATTCCTTTGCCGAAAAGAACCCAAGATCGTTGATGGAGTTAACGTGAGCAGTTACAACCAGCTATATTTACCTCTTTCCTTCTAACGCGTCCACGTTTCCATAGGTTTTCTCTTCCTCTGAACTCGGTGATCGGGCAACGTCTCGTACTCAACCTTCGAGGGCTCAAGGCACAACAAATGTCAACCCGGGATCTAAGTCGGGAAGTCGACAGACAAGTGGCGGCCATGGCTCCCATGCTTTTGTCGGAGACCCAGCTAGAGGAACCAAGATTTGCCGCGAACGAAGAAATGAACCACGGAGTGGAACTCCAAGATTTACGGTGGTGTCAAAGTCAATCTATAGGTACATCGCGTTTTTCCATTTCCGAGGGGTGTTTGCGGGAATCGATTATTTAAACGAGGGGTGCGTCGCTTCGGCTTTGATGGTCGCAGCTGAACGGCTGATGGATACTGTGATTTAGCGCGCTCCAGTTGTAGCGAGTATAATATTGTATCATATGTATTCATATGGTACTCGTGCCGATTCTCTCTCGACACAGTGGGGATGAATGCCCACAGTTTCCTATAGTGCTCTCCCTTGCAAGCCAATATTTGCACACCTGTCAGCATGGTATTACAGTGGGATCCCCCTTTCGAGATCCTAATTTCCAGGGAGAAGCTCGCCGTTGGTGACAAATCGAACAAGAAAGTGTATGCCTCAGCTCCCGGCTCAAAACTCAAAGGGTACATGCGTATTGGACACATTATACGTGCCTGTGATCAAGGAAAAAATCTATGCAGCGGGGTAGTTAACTTCTGAATCGAGTTCAGTTCTGAAAGATGCGTGGCCATGATTACGGGTTAGTGCTTCTTCAGAAATTTAACTTGAGGCTTGACCTTCGATGTTCAGCTTTTGACGAAAATTCAAGAGCATTCCAGCAACTCGACGAATCTGGTCATCACCCGATCATACTAGAGCCCAGTTGCTTGGCAGCAGATGGCGCCAAGCGTGGCAATCACCACGTGTCACACTAGGGGTCCAACCATGTCCTCGATGAAAAGCAGTTCTGGCTTCTGCAACGACACCTGGTCCTCAAGAGCAGCTTCAACAGCGACGGAAAGCCCATCACGAGAGGCGCTGCATTAATACCGCCAGCGACCTCAATAGTTTACACTATGGCCAAGAGCCACTATGCCTGCCTGCTCGCTTGTGGCTGTAACTCAGCCACTCCGCTCGCGATCGAACTCGGCAAGTGCACGCGCTGTCACTCGTATATTGAACCAATGGACAATCCATAGTTAAAATTGAGAGGTACTACTGCTGTGCCTCAGGCTCTCGTTCTGCCCCAGCACCCTCGGGCTGATGGATCCATTCCCTCACGTTGAGATTTCCCAGACAGTGCCACACTCCGTTGTTGGTCACCTCTTCATGCGAAGGTGAATTTGTACCACGGAGCTTTGGAGACTTTATTAACACTCTCTAGAATCTTTACGACAGCAGGTATTTCCATCCTTTTTTATGACTATCTTTTAACATTCTCTCGTGAAGTGTGTGATTCTTTGTGCACTGTGTGAACTGGCTACTAATATTCACGGAAAGGTGGAATATATCTGGAGAGCGCGGTGGAATACTGTCAAAGCAACGTTTATTCTCAATCGATACGGAAATTTGATCGGAATGACGGTGATTGCTCTCGAGGATGCTGGGTTGTTGGTTGACGGACAGACGTCGAGACCGGTGCGCGGCAGCTTTCTTTTGCTGAGTCCCTCAAACTCATTCTTAAGCAGTTTTGTGATGGGTTCTATATATTTGGTGCTTGCTTCATGATATTTTCGCTAGAGTCTATTCGTGGTGAGCCCTTAACCCAGAGCACACGATGCCCATTCCTGATGCCTGAACAGTTCTGGTGTTGAAGCGCGCTTGCACGATCTGGGGATGTAGCCATCGTGTCATGGTTGGGTTGATTGCCACATATACCTTGTATGCCATAGTCGTGGTTGGCCTGGTAGTGTTTGCAGAACACGGTGTGTGATGTGTCGTTTACACCACGGCTAACTAATCTTGCCTGAAGCTGTACAGTTTCAATTTTTAAGTGCTTTACCCACTTGTTTCGGAATTGAATCTCGTAGGTCCCGATCATGACGTTCTTATCTTATTCACCTTTTGATGTGCCTGGGCTTCAGCGTTCATTGTACGTTTCTATCAACTGTGTGTGCCAATTGGCTAGCTGAACAAGTTTCTATCACCAGTGGTTGTTCTGGCTTGGACCGTGAGTGAACGATGAGTCAACAGAATCTTCTTCGGCCGGATGTAATATCCTTCAGGTTAACCTTCGACACCATTGCATTTATCGTCATGTGGCACAGTCTTCGCAAAGTCTCAGGAGACCTGTTACACTGTTCGCCGCTCCTCCATCTTCTCGTACGAGACGGTGAGACCATGGATAGATCGTCGTATTCCAACACGAATCTAACTGGTCACTAGCTGCTATGTTTTACATTGTAGGTCGCTCCACGGCATTCAAAGACATTTTTGAATCTTAACCGTGTAGGGAACCATTTTCAACAATGTGTTCGGAATAATATGTTGGTGAGTCCTTTACCACCGCGGTGTCCTTCTTCGTTTCACTCAACAACGAGGTCTCAAGGACCGTGTTTCGTAACGTAGGCGATTCCGTAGCCATCATTCGAGTTGACTTAAAGTTGACTGTATCGTCAAACAGGATCCAAGATATCTCGTGCAATTGACGTGAGCGAGCAGATGTTCTCTTACTGCTCCCCCCGGATTCTGACACGCGTATCCATAGATTTTCAGTCCCTTTGATCTCGATCATCGGACAACGCCTCGTGCTTAATCTGAGAGGGCTGAAAACGTCACAATTATCGACGCGCGATCTAAGTCGTGAAGTCGACAGACAAGTAGCAGCCCTGGCCCACCTTTTTCCGGACGTCAAATCAGATGAGTTGGTCAATGAGCATGGCGGGACAGAAGCGGTGGAGTACGTAGGGGTGGAACTTGAGGAGCTATGGTCAAGCTAATAAAACCCTCAAGCTGAGAAGACTCCTTCCCACTGCAGGACACTGGCATGATACTGTATTTCAGGTATACATGTGCAAACGATGGTCATAACCTCTCTTACATTGAAGATTCGCCCATCTTTGCTGCTTACCTCCCAGCCCGAGATCTAGTCGCAGATACCTCCTGAAAACTTGAAGAGAACTCGCGATGAGATGGGATCTAGCTATTTGACGAAACACAGGGGGATGAAGAGTCTGAATCCCGATGCTAACTCCGAGTCGCCACTACTGTAGGTGGGGGAAATGGACAGTTCGAAAACTCGTCTTCAACGTCAGAGAATTTCTCCAGCCAGTCTTCGAACATGCCGATGAACTGATCATGCGTTACAATTGAAAGATCTGAGTCAGTCGGGCTCGTCTTAAGCCTGAATAGCTTCAAAGAACTCCCTATCAGGGATTTGATGGGTGCTTGAAGACCGGTTGGCCAATTTATATCGAGGGAGTTGCCGAACTCTGCATTTTGCAGGAGCCTGTTCTCTTTAGATATAAACTCCCTTTTGGCCTCGCAGATAGTCCTGGTGTCAGTTGTTACCCATTTCATAAACTCCTTCGGCCAATATGTTGCGTTCTGTTGGTGGCCATTTGGAACGAATATTTGAGAATCAGCCTCACATAATTGCGTCTTCGACAGTACTGTGTGAGACATGAAAAATAATAAGAGAACATAGTAGAGGAATGGCTCCAGCTCGTCGTGATAGGTACGGTTTCGTAGCCTGGGAGTTGCATCAGAGGTGACCCCAAAACAACCAGTACTCGTCTAGACATACACCACGTCTCATCGGGGAGTGATCATCCCAATGGAAGTCGCCTTCTTCCCATTGCTGGACTGTCAACAGACCCATATCGAGCAGATAGCCCCTTTGCTCCCCAGGCCTGCGTGCGAGAGCGATGCAATCCTCGGTTATACCGTAGTGCAGAATACAGAGTTGTGTAAGGTGCTGGTATCCTTGAAGACATGGTCAGCGGATACAATTCATATGATGATGCGCAAGAAAATATACCTAGCAAGGCACCGTGCAGGCCCCTCACAAAATCATGTACACCCCAGAAATGCTTTACGGGGCGGTGCACTGAACCTGGGGCAGAAAGTGTTACCCTAGGCTTGACCATTTTGCGTGTAGTCTATGTCGCCGTAGACCGCCCTGAGTACGTTGAACGGAGTGCGGGGTTCCAGGATTGTAGCATCACAACCCACATACCCCAAGGGAGCCATAGCATGGCCACGATCCCATTTAGCCTTCCTTCGTGGGATCGACGCATCGTCGGTCCCAGACCGCACGTCAGATACGACTCGGACACATGTGCTCCGTCCATGCGGGGAACCTGTCGTTTTACATCCCAAAGCTCTGAATCGTGGAGGTTTGAAGGCTGAAGGAACATGATTTCTTGAACTTGAAGGGATCCAAACGCCTCCTCGAGGTCGGTGATAGTATCCCGTGGAATATCCATACTGGTATGGGTGATGGGAAACTCGGAGCAACTAGAGGGCCCTACTAGGGCTCGTAAACTTGACAAGTGAAGGCGAGGGACGTGGCAGCCCTTCTCCATAATTCTGGTGGTTCTACTAGTAGTAGTTCTAGCCCATCTTTGTCCAGGTCCACGTTTCCATCATTTCCGTTTTCAATCCCAGAGTTGCATGGCATTTGGACATATGTTGACTATCGATATGTATGACTCACTGGCAGAGAATCCGAGTCATTGTCGAGTCAGAGACTCTATGTTTGCTCTACAGGAAGTTTTATGTAAAAGACCTACTCCAGCCTACTCCGCTCCTTGACGCGATGACTACCAAACCGCACCTGCACCACATCGACTTAGGCTCCAACTCTCGCGATACATTGGCAGCACTGATCAAGCTGCTAACCCCGCACGTCCCCTACAGCCTCTCCGTCCTAGGGACCATCCTTAACGCAGGTCCCCGAACCCATACCTTACAAGACGGAAACGTGTCACAGGTGTCGCTATGGTCGACGATACCCCTGCGATCCGAGTCAACCGATAGCTCAGATCCTCCAGCGCTCTTTTCGATCGTCGTTTTCTGCCATCCAAGTCGTCAATTCTCCTTCTTCTGCTCAGCCGAGTCGTCCACCTCTACCGATTCTCCAACGGAAATGGAAGAAGCGCATGTCGAGCATGTCTTTCTGCTTCTTCGACGTATGGCCAGGAAGGAGCGGCCTTTATACGATTCCGTGTTGATCGCGTCTAGACACACCCCGCCGACTGCACGCATCGACTCCGATCCGCCGATGATTATCGTTGGCGGAGTGCACGGGAGGTGGAAGCGTTGTCTCGAGAAGGCATCAGAATGTCAGAATCCTACCATCCGTTACCCTCTTCCGCCCAAATTTCGAGTCATGGATGAGGGCAGAGGACAAGGGGAAACGGACACGTGGGTTGTCTCCCAAATCCGACAATCCGACATACCCTTCGTCCGTGGTGGTTCATCCATACCGCGCTCGCAAGAGTATATAATGTCCCGAGCCCCTTACTCGGTTTGCCTCCGTTCAAAGGGGCAGGGAGGAGACGATGCTGGAATGCCCGTCGCATGCGCCTTCATACACTCGGACGGTAGTATTGGGTCTTTACACGTGGATCCGGAGCATCAGAGGAAGGGTCTTGGGAAGCTGGTGATCAGTCTTCTCGCAGAGTCATTGGACTTTAAGAAAGGCAGAAGCGAGCCCTCTTCCGCTTTCGATGATCTTGGAGGAGGAGCATTAGGATGGAATTGGACAGATACCTCAGAGCAGAACGAGGTGGCGCATCGTTTCTTCACGTCTCTAGCTGACGAGGAGAACAAGTGGATGTGTCATTGGACATATATGTTTGTCGATCAAGCAGAAGATATTTAGTGATAGAGATCTATGGAACCCTTCGTCCTCGTAACCACCTTTCCACTCCTGAAAGCTACCCAAGCCATTGTAATATGTTATACTGAAAGACGACAAGAAATTCTAGTTTACTCCCATTAAGAAGAGTAAGGCAAAATGACACACTAAACCGACGTCAATGAAGACGAGTACGGCTCAGCGTTTTGTGTGACATTCGTGTGGGCCATCGTGCACGTCCCATTGCCATGGATGCAATCGGCCAACGCAGAGCCTACGCGTACGCCCTCATTGAATGCGGCCTGCATGAACCCTAGGATCCCATGATATCAATTCAGATGTCTCTGGTACTTATTGTGCAACCTTACCATACGCAGTCGCACTCGTAGCCTCACCAGCAAACCAAACCTGGTCACCCAAACTAGCCCTTAAGTTGTCAGAGTGGGTTTGAACGTAGGTCGGTCCCCAAGTCGAGAAAGCACCGCGATAGAGCGGGTCAGTGCCCCATCTGTAGAAGGAAAAAGCAACTGGGTCTGGGACAGTGATGTTAGGGTACATGGCACGAAGGACGCTCATAACTTCAGCCTGCACTTCGTCGTCCGTAAGTCGTTCGACATAAGCAGTCCAATCTCCCTGAGAGAAAACACAATATAAGAGCAAGAAAGCAGGTAACGACATTATCTTTCTTACAGTGACGGTGGCAATGATGATGCCAGAGCCCGGGAAGAAACCAACGCAATCCAGACTCTGCCACAGTGGGTATCTCCCGCGGCGCTTGTCCGCATATACACCCATCTGCCACGGATATATCAGACATCAGTTGATGCTAATCACAGATGGTTACCTGTGTAGAGAACCAGAAGCTCTCGTCGAATTGTAGGAGGATCTTTGTATATCCGGTCTATCGCAGAGGTGAGTGTATAGAACCATTGATGGTATTTGACCGACCATCGTGATGCTGTTGATAGCTTCAACTTTCCAGCTAGGCAAGGAGGGTTGGAACACTACATCCGTGTTTTGCAAAACACCGATGCTAAAAGTGCACAAAACATGGTCGCCGGTGTACGTTGTACCATCTTTCGTGGTTACAGTGACTCCGCTGTCACTATATTCAATAAGATTGACGGTTTGGTTATAGAACACCTGTTGGGGTTGCAAAAACTCGGACGCTTCAGCTTCGACCATGTAGACAAATCCTCGCTGGTCAATGGACACGTAGTTATCCATCGAATATCCGCCAGCTCCGGCGACATACGAGAAGTTGTAACTCTGTGAAATATGAGGAAGAACTTAAAACACATGCGACAGTCCTCACCCATGCCGAAGCGATCCATGATGTCTGTGTGGGTGACTTGGATACCAATGAGCTGCATGAGTCGAAGAAAACTATATTACTCTTACCTGGCCATCTGTACGCAGGCACCGAAGTGGTTAGCACCTGACAGAAACCTGATGAAACTCGACTTGCATTCCTGTGCGGAGAGTTAAAGAAGCCTCCATTACTTAACAAAGACTACTTACGTAGTCAACATTGTAATAGTCGGAAGCTTCTTCCTGGGGTGTTTTCGAAGTAACGCCCAGGATACCGTACCCTGAAGCGAGGCTCATATCAACTTCATTATCACGCAATCGCTGTCCTTGCTAAAGAGTCAAACCGTGATGTACCATGACAGGGATATAGCCTAACACACCTGCGAGAATCGTAGTCGCAACAAAGTTTGCACCCGCGGCCATTAGCGTATCAGTGTAATTGTTGTAGCCGTTGTAGTCGTAGGTAGCTTCCATTTCGTGAGCATTGCGTCCAACTTTCGCAAGATTTGAAGTTGGTACGTACTTATACTGGTCCATATATCATTGTACGCCAGGGAGAGGTTGTGCTTGAGCGCTAGCTCCCAGATTGGGTTGACGGGACCGTTGCCCGTCTGAGTTCCCTGTATCCAAGTCGTTCCCACTTCGACGACCTTTTCCCGCCCGGGAACTCCGAATGGGATGGCCTTGAATCGACCTCCCAGAGCTGGTTCGGCTTCAATGATGATGAAGTCGTCGATACCCTGTTCGTGCAGAGTTCGGGCTGCTATCACCCCGGTCAATCCTCCACCAAGAATGAGGGCCGCTGCATGGTTTGACGCTGCCTCCCCAGCGGAAGCTGTAGCGTTCTTGGCAAAAGTCTCCGGGAGTAAAGAAGAAAATGCTAGTCCGAGCAAGGGGAGCAAGCGTAAAGAGAGGCGCATGGCGGGATGGACTCTCCAAATCAGTAAAGACAGGGAAATGGAGGGAAACGGTGGGCTCACTTTAAATTAGCAGACCAAACTCGAAACTTGGGCCAGTAATCGCTTTAATCAAGGATATTGACCATCGAGGAACAACCGAAGGTCGCTCGTTGACCGAACTTGCAGTCCCGACTTTCCAATCCCATCAATGCTAAACCCGATCCCGACTATAGCATTACGTGGGGGACGGTTATACTATATTATAGGTGAGTGCTAGTCCGTTTCGGGAACGATGAGTACCTTTAAGTTCAAACTTTTCACCGCCAATCTCCATTCTGGCTAGCTTCTGATATCACAGGCTTTTGGCCCACCAACCGGAAATCAGCTTGCCCACTTTGTGATTCATTGAACGGAGCGAAACCGCTTCGAAATCATGCACCGGTCGGCACGTACCGCTTATGTATCACCGGCTTTGTGTTATTGAGCTTTTCCGGGTTCGTAAATCCCCGAGCTATCATTAATGTTAAGTACGAATGATACGAGAAACATGGTTGTTGCGCCTATGTATTAGAGTAAGAGAGTAAGATGTCACCAGCAAACAAAGTTTAAACTGGGCGGAGTTTGAGTCTCTATAGTAGTAGTACTTTAAGTTATTAGTAAACCCTCCAACAGTCTACCATACAGAATCAATCGATCAATGTGAAGGAAATTTGGCACTTGAATCAATATCAGTAGTGGTACCGCCGTTGCCCGCTGTGCGGCTCCATCGCGGCTCCTTTCTCGCCTCCGCTGCCATCGACACGTAGTTGGTAAACCCGGCGTAGGGCAACTCTCCCACCACATTGTCAGCGGGAGAAAGGCGCGTTCACGGTGCCGTCAATGTATCCATTCATCAGCGTAAGCAACGGCTAGGCCAAATGGGTATGGTTTTCCACGTTCCTCGAACCTCTCGACAAGGAAGGTGACAGCGTTCAATACCGCCTCTTAGAACGTCCAAGTGCGCATGCGCCGCCTGCTTCCGAAGAGCCTGCATAGCGCCTCATCGGGTCCCTGGGACGAAAACATGTGCATCCACTGGGTATCTCCTTCCTCCACCACGTTGAAACCCTCCAGATCCGTCATGCGGCAGCATACTCAACCACCGTGCAGGTCGTATGTCCCGTCCTTGGTACAAGATACAGCACGGTAGATACCTTGCATTTTCTTGCCTTCCTTCTGCTCGGTTGTCATCTCTTTCTATGGGATGCAAACGGCCTCCACCTAGTGTGTGCAGCGAGTTGGTCAACGATGCTAGAGCCTTAGACGTAACAGACCTCCTACCCCATTCCTCGTATTGGGGTTTGGGATCCGTGCCCCACGCGTATTATATCGTGATACTTATAGGGATGTATCATTGCCGCAGAGTCGATCCACTCACCACTACAATGGTTTATTTGAGCTACCGAGAGGAGGCCACCCGGTAAGCTTTCCAATTACTTGCACGATCAAGTTGTTCGCCTTAGCTGTCTTTGATTAGTTTCCACTAGTTGGGATGTTTTGTACTGTCATCAGTCTCTCTTATAGATCTCACATCAAGGGATGACGTCGTTACCTTGGTCAATCTTGCCTCATTGGCACTGCTCCCGTCGAGACTCCCACAAGAGAGAAGATATACGCCCAGCAATATAGATGACAGCACGCTGGTTCTGTGAACGGCCTCCGAATGGTCCATTCTTAAAGGCTTCAGCCGACTCGAGTTCGCTTTCAGACTACTGTCGTAAGGAATAGAAGTGTGTATATATGGAGAAGCATTATAATAGAGCAGCTGAGCTGTGAGTTGATTGGAGCTACTAACCCTAAACACGTTCATTACTCTCTTTGATGGGATAAGTACCAAAGTCTGTTACTTCCTCTCGTCGACGTCGGCCTCGTGAGCATACAACCCTCTCGCAAGAATATATCTACACAAATGTTTTCTCTTTCAATGCACCAGACTACCCACCGGTGGCAATATGTACCACGGAACGTTAAATGGGAGGGACTCCGCCATAGCAAGTGCAGGATTTCAGGCTAGCCTGGCGTAGGGGTGTCATCTACACAGCGTGAGGCGTTGCCAGAAAGTTCGGTTGTTGCGGTCAGGGTTGCTTTGCACCTGGACATACCAAACGTCCATGAGATCTCTCATTGGATGCTTCGTAGCATGGTATTTGCTAGCGGAGATAGAAGCACTAAATCCCACAGATAATCAGAAGATCAAATGTATCAAACGCAGTGACGTGCTTACCACGCTGTGACCGTTAGGCCGACGAAACTTGCAGCAGTGGTTGCGGGGGGCCACCTTGATCCACCATTCCCTGGCTATCCATCTAGTCGTCTGGCTGAAGGCGACATCTCAACTCTGGTGCACAAACGGGGTGAAATGGGAGGTATACTCACGGATAAGTAAGACATGATAGACGGGAGTGTCAAGGTCAAAACGCAACGGAGGAGTACGGTGTGTAGCAGGATGACGGCAAGGGGTTTGAAGTTGATGCTGGCGAGTAGCAGAGCATTCAGGATGGCACTGAAGAGAGAAGTGGATGGTGTCGAACGTCAGGGGACGCGTCACTTGTATTATATATGTTTCTCGTATAATTTTGAGCGGCGACTTGAAAAGAGCTGCTGTGTTTCGGGGTATCATCGGTGTCATCGCTCAACTTGGGTGACGTCATTCGATTCAGATGGTGCCAGTGGCATGGGTAGCCTTCATTGACAAGGCGGAGTTCCCCGACAATATTTACTGAGAAATGGAAGGGGTATACGTCAAGAGGGAGCCGTTAAACTGTTGATTAAAGCCTGTTGATTCATGGTTGTGGTCGAAGATGGGCACCGAAACTGGCTGCTTTCTCGTTTCTGACTCTGAGGTTCGAACCTTGAGTCGTGTCAGTCACGTGGCATTTCGCATGACTATTAACGTTCGCGTTCTCACCCCTGCATGGCTTCGAACACACGTTGGATACTCCTCAAAGGAGACTACAGACTGTCACTGATGACTACGACTAATAGGTCACCAGGCGTTCCGATCCGGGGGTACGCTCGTAATACCAAATCCCACTTTCCTTGCAGCTCGAGGGGGTGGTCGAGTTGAGCGTTTTGAAGTGGCCATATTGTTCCTGTGACGGAGGAAATCCATTAAGACACAGAAATCGTACAGAAATCGTTACTCACCGTTCCCAGAACATGGTGGAAATACCAGACCTCGTCGAGGTCGGTCCCGTTGTTGACACAACCGAGGTATGGAACAGCGCCAGTTTGCGAGTACAACGCATTAGTGAGTTGCGCAAGGGTGTAAGTTGTTTTGTTAGAGGGGACAATTCCAGCTCTTTAAAACAGTTAGCAGGGATTTAATATAAAATGTGGCACTCACGCAGCCAACATGTTGTAGGTCGGGTACATTTGGAAAACCTTGGTTACAGTTTCGTAGAAGTTGACTACCTCCTGGTGCTCCTTGTAACCAGGTTCGTAACAGGCGACATCGAACGTTGAGGTGCAAGTTGCGTGCTTCGAGAATTCGTGTGCCCAGAAGTCCTCATTGGGTGCGCCCTGGTTGATCCAGAACGTGTCCACTTGGAAGCATGCTTAACGGAAATTTGGCGTTCATATTCTGACGTACTTACTGTACTTCAAAAGATCGAAACGCCCAAATTCTTCCATGAAAGTCCTCACACCTGGGCCCTTGTATGGAGGGATGACAGTTCCGTTGGGGAAAGCCGACGGGGACGGGTAGGGATCATACTGTCTCGAGAGATCGCAATATTGGTCATAAGAACTGGTGCATGGGTTCAGAGGGCAGACGGGGAAGTCCGATAGACTGTTCACTTACCCATCACAGTTGTCAGGCCAGAGGCCGTGAATACCCCAGCTATCTCTGGGAAGCAGCTGTCCATACTCTTCCCGGCCAGTGTGCGTATCCCAGTACTGGGTTTGCAGGACCAGACCACCCTTTACGACATTGCAGCACGAATTAGTGAGAATCGTCGTGTTCTCGCAGGAGTATTGCACCGGCAAGTCGGCACATGCTTGAAGATTGGGATAGAGAGATGGGAGGGTGAAGGTATTGAAAGCTTGAGTGAGACTGGCAAAGATCAGAGCGCCTGCAACAGCCTGCATCTTGGTCAGAGCTGGAAGTCTGAGTCACAGACCCAGGGCTCCAGGTTTCTAGTTTTATTGGCTAGCTTGTCAGCCCATCAGACGAACGTGCGTATCGTTGTCTCGGTGTACCACATGCTCGACCGTGGTGATCGCATAGAAAAAACGAGTTCTTCTCCGTGGTGAGAACTCGAAGGCTGTGTAAATACGGCCGCCACTGGCAGTTGATTGGATCAATCGTTCAATGCATTGGATGTTCTCAATTATGACCGCCATCGGCCTCATGAGTCATGACCTACAATGAGATGAAAAGAATATATCTACGCTGATGTTTGGGCTTCTAGGACACCACATTGACCCCCCCCCCCCCCGATCGGTCAGGGTCTCAAGAATTGTCAAAAGAGCATCAAAGCGGCAACGGGATTACCGTATCACCAACATCCATTCAATGACACTATGTACCACCTGCCTGTGGTGTCGTCGTCTCAACATCAACTCCCGCGAATCGAATGATAGTTAGGGCATGTGTACTCACGCGTGAATAAAAGGCGATAGAGGGGAGTCTCCAAGGCAACCGTGCGATGGGAGGTGATAGGCTATAAGTAGAGCATTCGAAGAAAGGTCGAGTCCTCACAAAACTGGAACTGTATCACCACACTGGGACTCAGAGTTGGGATGAGCTGGTAATGATATTTTTCAGCCTCATTCTACACAGTTGATTAGCATATGGTAGCATTGAAGAATAGCACTTAAACGGACCCATCTGGATAACCAACTCAACTTGCCCGAGTCACGGTTCTCCAGCTGGATGTTATCCCAGGTCGAGAGATTGGGAGATTGCCAGTTGAACATCATCTTCCACCAGGGTGGAGTGGCTTCAGCCGCACATACGTCCAAAGACCGAGCCTCGACAGGTGACTCTTCCTTTGTTTGCTGTGACCCTGGAATGTAGATGTGGGTCCTTAAGCCGCCCTGTCACAGATAGGTCCAAGTCAGAAGACCTCATGTATCAGATGCAAACGATGACTTTACCCCCAAGTTTCAACCTTGAAACGCCGATGGATGACAGGCGTTTACCATGATACATATCTTGGACACTCAATTGAGCACCCGTCTCTACCAGTAACGTCGTCATCTCAACGTCAACGCGAACCGGGTGATATCAAATGTATACTCACGCATGAACAAGACGCGATAGACGGGAGCGCAAAGATGGGAACGCAACAGCAGTACAGCATGACTCGGACGCCAACGACAAGGGACGACAACGAGCAGAGTACTACGTCCAAGATGTCAGCGGGAGAGAAGGGGTGAAAGATGTCAACGTTGAACATCGGAGACGGACGTCACTTATATACATTTTTCTTGTGT
>JBBPJZ010000315.1:0-23707 GCA_038089015.1 Chalciporus aff. trinitensis | reverse complement strand
ATTTTCGTTGAATGCAGCGTGGTACACATTGATACACACAGAAATGTCTTTCCTCATTCAACGTTTAACTGGGTGGGCATTGATGGGACACAAGTCATCTGCCACATGACACCCGTTGGTAAGCGTTCCCTAGTCACAAACCTAGATATTGTGTGTATTAACAGAGTTCCTTGCAGATACATATACAGCACAGGCGTCGGTTGGTGACGTGAACAAAGGTATATCCAACCACAAGGTCAGTTATCAATCCTCTGCAAAGTGATTTCTATCGTTCAACTTCCGACAGAATCTAGAATCGAACGACACAGCACTCCTTGTCTTCGGAAACGGAGATGGTGGAGGAGGAGCTTTGCCAAAGATGTTGGAGAACGTACGCCGATCCTTTGTCCATCGTCTGTTCTCGCCCTGACGATTGGATAGCTTCGTCGCATTCGAGCGGTGAATAACACTCATCGTGAACTCCCTGCTGTAAGCATGGGCAGCACTGTCGAGCAGTTCTTTGAAAACATCGAGAGAGAAACGAAGGAAGGCAAAACAATTCCCGTTTGGTGCGCCGTTTTTGTTCCTTTAATCTGCTGCATGTTCAAAGACGATTGATATAGGCGTGGCGAATTGTATCTCGAGGTATGTTGATTTACATTTGTGGGGCTGGGAAGATTAACCCCAGCATTTGCATAGTTCCATCGGGGCACCTATACCTCCCATGGTGCGTAAAGTGTCAACCATAAAATTGGGTTGGGCTCTCATATTCTTGAATCTAGGATCGATCAAAAGGGGTAACAGGAAGAGCGAAATTTTACTGCGCGATGTCGAGGTGCGACAATATCTTCGTGGCGCGGAGCTCCAATTGAAGTCGCTTGCTAGCTCCTCGCGACGCTCGCAACACTTTTCAAGCGGGGGCATAGCTCGTATGTATATCCCAAGGCAACGATTGACGATTGCTGGGAGAAGGTCCTCCTGAATCAATGTACGTGTGGTCGTGTTTCTCATACAATGATCGCGAGCTGAGCTCCTTTCATACAGTCCACGATGGTACGTGACTTAGGCATCTGACAACATTGATTAACCTGATTTTGTGACTCAGTTCTTCCCGGATCTGCAATGTAAGTCCCGAGATAGACATATGATGTTTGGCCTCACCCCTCTACAGTGGCATGGTGTACGAAGATGCCGAGCAGCTGTACTCTGAAGTACGCAAGGATAGCCATAATCTCCTTGATGAAGCCTTGGGTATCCTGCTGTCCGACTCTGTACCTCTTGATGGGGATTCTACATTTGCCAAACCGTTCAATGTTCTGGCCATCAACACGACCCCCTTCCCTCGTCGTGATATCATCAAGATCCCTCTATCAGCGGCTGGTAAGAACTTGCTGTCACAACCCGTGCAAACCTCCGCGGAAGGGAAGTATGGCTATTTGTTGATGGAGGCTAAGGAAAACGAGATGATCGCGCACCCTATCGCTTTCCCTGCTGACACCCCTGTCTCTGGTAAGACATCTACGCACGAGAACTCAAACTCATGTCTCACTCCCTTGGGATCACGTCTTCAGTGTACACGAACGGCTCGGACCACTTCGTGCTGAGGAATCATAGCATTCAGCTTACGATATCTCAGGGACGGATTAGCAGTTTATATGATGTGAAACTTGGAAGAGAGTTCATCCCGAAGGGTATGACTGGTGGGCTGGTTATCTTCGAAGATCGACCAAACTACTGGGACGCGTGGGGTTCGTCATCTCCTCTACCCTCTATTATACTGCTCATATTCATCCCTTGGATAGATGTCGAGATCCACCACCTCGAAACGCCTACTCGGTTGGAGTTCTCCGCAGTCCGCGTTATCGCCGAGGGTCCACTGAGAGCCTCTGTCAAAACCCAGGTCAAGTATGGGAAGAGCACAATCGACATCACGGTTCGTACTGATACATCGCGTTCACGTACACGTTACTTACCAAGGTTTCGATAGATCTCTCTTGATGCTTTCTCAAGTAAGCGAGCCGTGTGCCTGGGACTGTCGAAGGACTCGTACTGATTCTTGACCGTTTATAGCCACTACGAGGGAGCACGCGCGTCCGCTGCTCACATTCGATGCTGAGGTAGATTGGCACGAAAGGCACAAGTTCCTGAAGTGTGAGTTTTAGAATTCTGACTCGTGTTTGCGATCCCTCTTGACAGTTTTCCATTGCAGTCGAGTTGCCCCTGGATATCAACAACACTGTTGCTACGTACGAGTCTCAGTTCGGATGGGTTCAGCGACCTACGCACAAGAATACGACTCTTGATGCGGCCAAGTTCGAGGTTTGTGGTCACAAGGTGGGTGGTCATTGGTCGGTTGCAGAGGTCGGTCTGACGTTCGTATTCAGTACGCCGATCTTAGTGAATATGGATACGGTGTTGCTTTCCTGTCCGAGTCAAAGTACGGATATTCTTGCGAAGGAAATGTGCTTCGCCTCTCGCTTTTGAGGGCGGCGACTGCCCCCGATGCTGAGCAGGATCAGGGTAAGTCAGATCTATTTCATCTATTGCGGAGGGGTGGTAATGTACCCTTATCTCGCAGGCAAACACGAGTTCTCGTGGGCAGTCATGCCACATGCTAGCTCCTTCTTGGAGTCTGACGTACCGAGGGCGGCTTATGTTTTCAACTCCCCATTGCACCGTGAGTCATGACATTCGGCTGCAAAACTGATCGCGTCCTGATTTTACACTTAAAATACAGTGAGAGCCGTACCTGAGGGCTCGAGTTTCGACCCGTCACTTGTGTCTAGATCGCCTTTCTGGCTCGAAGGTTCACCGAACGTCATCCTCGAAACTATCAAGCGTGGGGAAGATGACGACTTCGGCTCCCCCGATGCCCCCAGGACTGTCATCCTCCGGCTCTACGAAGCTTTTGGAGGTCACGGACGCGTGGAACTTCGCGTAGCATCTCACGTCCCTGTCCTGAACGCGTACACAACCAACCTCCTCGAGGACCATAAGACAGAACTCTCGCTCGTTCGCGATGCGAATAATGCTGAGCATTCGATGCTTAAATTGGACTTCCGAGGATTCGAAGTCAAGACTGTGAAACTTGTGGTTGCGGGTGGGAAGTCGGTGGCCGATTCAGGCGACTCGTCCAAGTAGGTGATGTCTTTTCTCACAGGTGCTGTCTGTATCCAGGTACCTGCGTGGCGCGTGATCTGCGCGTAGTTTGGAACGATTCTGATGGGGATTTCGTTTGTAGGACGGCCAAGCGGGAGAGTGATAGCTGGGTCACTGTTGATGAAGAATGAATGATGCGGGTTTATGACGGAAAAAATGTATTATCTGATGATTGGACGATGGATGACTGTACGTGTATGAGTAGCCTTGTGTTGTAAGGATAGTCCTAGTGCAATATGTTGATTGGTGGAACTTACACCTGAGATACTACCGCAAATTTTTGTTAGTGCCAGTGTGAACTTGAACCTATGGATCAACAGAGTGCAGATGAGTTTGCGGATATTTTTAGACTTCATAGAATCATAGTGGTGAACAAATTCAGAGATATACGAATAACATTCATTTTCTCTATAATATTGTAACATGGCCTTAGATTTTGTCACCTCAAGCCAGCCCAAAGTCAGCTTCAGCCTGAGGCTGCCGGGCCAGAGCATCATTACTTGCCACCAGGAGGGTTCAAGTGAAGCCAACAACACCGGATGTATGAACAATACTGTAATAGTGGCGGTCAGAGTAGCCGCTTTTCGAGTGATTCTGTACCCAATTCTATGTGTGATTTTGAAGGTCAAGAATCGTGCAAGAAACCGAATCGTGTTGAATCAATGAAGCAGCTTTGGAGGTGCTTCATGCAATTCAGAATCACTCTTGAATGGGTTTTTTTTGGTTTTTTTGACAAATAAAATAGGAGGAAATAAAATATATTACTGGAATCTTATTGGGGCTGAAGTCCAAGGAGTACACGCCCGACATGAAACCCTTCCACAGTATGGCCCCAAAGACAAAGGATAAATCCGGCACATCCCACAAACCCCGAATGCCCACTCGCAAACCGCCAGTGGCCAAAAAACGCGACACAAAGGGCCGGAGTGAGAGTGTTGGCATATTGGATGAGACAGAACCTGTACCAGAGGGTGAGGTACCAGAGATTGAGTGAGTTCTATGAAAAAATACCACAGAAAATGTCGTACTTACTGTACTGGAGGTGGGACAATGATTTGACTTGGTGGGTTAGATGTGAGAAAAGACATCGACCGGGCTATAGTTTGCAAGCACTTACATAATCACGTGTCACTCACTCAGTCACTCGAAAATCGCCGAGAATCAAAATTTACCAGTGGGGTGGTCAGAGTAGAATCTGATTTTAGCCTGATTTTACGCTCAAAAATCACACATAGAATCAAGTACAGAATCACTCGAAAAGCAGCTACTCTGACCGCCACTATTGTAGTCTTTCAAACACAAAACTTGTTTCGAGTCCGACATGACTGACATGTTACTGATTCGCTTTTTTGGGTATGGAATTATACCTCTACGTTTCAAGTTCTGATTTGAGTAGGCGCTTGGTTCAAATTGTATGGGGGTGGGTCTACTTAGTTGTAATTTTCATTTGGCGCTTTGATGATGCTCCTCGTCGCTGAAATGAATAAGGGGCAATACTGTCCGGTGGCAACTCTACAAAGTACATTAGGTAATTCCGGTCTTGTACCAAATTAGGTACTCTAAGCCATTGCTTGCCGGCCTGACGGACGCACTGTCACAGGCCACCCCCAAGCCAGTACCTTCATATGGCCTGGCATGGCAATTTCAATGACCTGGAGCTTTGCCCACTGGCCTGGGGCCGCCGGAACAACACTGCTCACACCGTTGAGGGAGCCGTCCGCTCCTCCCCATGCCATGTGTCAGTTAGCCCGGAGCCCCGGGATTCCCCGGCGGTGGCACTCCATTTACAGCGCTTATAATGCCCTGCACAGCCACTAAATTACTTCTTTGAGCAATAGAGTTGAACAGTACCCCTGTTTGCGTCTCTCTCAGGAAAGGGATAAACTGTTCAAGCCGTGAGGATGCCCACAGCGATAACTCGCAAAATGAGAGCAATGCCACAAATGTCACAAACTATTTCCCCCGCTGACTCTCTCCCAAAGAACAAATGTATAAAGAGCAGAAAACTCGAGGACAGTTTTCCCCTCGACTTGGTCACACTCTCCTATTCCACCACTTGCCAGTGAACTTGAATCCCACTGACAGAGTTGAACATGTCAACCTACGTTCACACACCTCTCGAGGAGATTCCCAAAGTATGACCATGACCTCCTTAGTCTCCGTGAATATTGACGCCGAGTGTTTCTTCATAGATACGGGACACCCTTCGAGCGACTTTCAAGAGTGGTGTCACCCGTCCTATCGCATGGCGCAAACACCAGCTCCTTCAAGTGGCTCGTATGGCCCAAAACGAGGCTGATGCCATTTGTGATGCCATCGCCAAAGATTTCTCAAAACCTCGTCTTGAGATTCTCATGGTCGAAGTAGGCTCTATCGTTGAGCGTGCGGTCAGGAGTGCAGAGCAAGTCGAGGAGTGGGCGAAACCGGAGCATCCAGAAGTGCCTGATTGGCAGAAGAGTTGGAACCCGACGTGAGTGTTGTTTGTGCTTGTCGATGTTATTTCGGATTTCATGGGGCTGACGAGTGACGGCATGTTACAGTTTACTCAAGGCGCCCAAAGGCACCGTCCTCATCATCTCGTGAGTCTTGTTTACGAATGGGGATTGTTATCTTATTATTCCTGGGCTGATGGCTCTTCGTTGCGGCCGACGCTTCATTTCGTTGCCATGATAAAGACCATGGAACTACCCCATGATCCTCTCCTTCCAACCTTTGATAGGGGCTATCGCTGCTGGATGCTGCGCAGTACTCAAACCCTCAGAATCCGTCCCCCACTTCTCCCAGCTCATCGCTGAACTTCTCCCCAAATATCTCGACTCTTCCGCCTATCGTATCGTGAATGGTGATGTTACGGAAGCGTCTAAACTTCTCGAACTCCAGTGGGATCACATCTTCTATACCGGGAACGGTAGAGTCGCTCGCATCGTCTCCGCTGCGGCTGCGAAACACCTCACTCCGCTCACCCTGGAGCTTGGTGGGAAGAGCCCGGTGATCGTGGATACTGCCTATGATATGGAATTGGCTGCCAAGCGTATTCTGTGGGGGAAATTTAATAATGCCGGACAGGTGTGTTCATCTTCATCCTTTCTTGTGTTCTTGCAGCGTGGTGAACGGACCGTAGATTTGCGTTGCCCCAGATTACATTCTCGTCCACTGGACTAAACAGGACGAACTTATTGAAGGATTCAAGAAGGCGTACAAATCGTTCTTCCCCGATGGAGCACTGGACGACAAGGACTATGGGGGTATCGTGAATGATATGCATTTTAGCCGTCTGAGCTCTTTGCTCGATCGCACAAAGGGTGACAAAGTAACGGATGTCATGGAGGGAAGGAAGGATGCCGGAAGGAAGCGAATTGAGCCCACCCTGGTGAGGGATGTGACCGATGGCGATTCTTTGCTCGAAGAGTAAGTGTTCGTGGATCTCTGAAGTCCAGTACTCAGATATACCTCGGTTTACAGAGAACTGTTCGGACCAATTATTCCCCTCGTTCCTATAGATGGATTGGAAGAGGCTATAGCCTTTATTAACGCGCGGTATGTTCCCGCACACTTTGGGTGATTGTTGATCGTACTCAAATGTGAAAAGACCCCACCCCCTGGTGCTGTACGCATTCACGGAGGACCCCATCGTAAAGCAAAAACGTGAGTAATGATCGTCATTTTGAAATATTGTCCTTCTCATGTAAGATGACACATAGTTATCGATGAAACTCGGAGCGGCGGAATCGTTTTCAATGACACATTCCAACAGCTTGCGGGTGAGTCAGATGACCCCTAGGTGACATGATGTCACGGTTGCAATGAGTTTCCTCTTCTGATGAGGATGTTTCAGTGAACGAGTTGCCATTCGCTGGCGTTGGGGAATCAGGACGTGAGTGATCGACGATTGTGCTTCGTAATATGAACTAATCTCGACGTTCAACCTAGATGGTTACCAGATCATGAAGTACACCTACGAAACGTTTACCCAGCTCCGAAGTTCTATCGACATGCCGAAAGAGTGCGTCATTTCCGATTTTGGCCCTCCGAAACACCGGACGTTTCACTAAATTGGTGTTTCCACAGAGCTGAGCCGTACTTGAAACTGAGGTACCCGCCATATGGTCCAGAGGCGGGTAAAGCACTGACGGCTGCGGCGTACATGCCCATTCCGGAAAGCAAGCTGCGTGGAAATTGAGATCGATCGGAGCTATGCATGTGTGGGTTGATCATATGCAGGTGTAAGATGGCTGTGTACGTCATGACTAGTGCTGTATGCATCAGACGATGGTCTCAGCTGCGATTCGTATTACCCCGGTCCGGAGTGGCTGATGTTCTATTCACCTATTCTTGTTATGCTGAGGTTAGTCTCCAGGGAAGGGGTAAGTCTTGATAAAGAGATAAAATAAAATCAAGACGCTGAGATGAACTGAAGTCAGTGCTTCGAAGTCGTCGAGTCGCACACATAAGAGAGAAACTGTGCAGAGTCGACGGCTCAGATTTTGTGTAGGTGTGGGCACGTTTACAAACCGGTGCCTTACTAGTAGTCTGGTTGACAATTTAGGTTTGTCAGCACCTTTTGAAGTTATTCGTTTCAAGTTGGATCTACCAGATGTAAGAACTCCACGTTGTCTTCTGGGCACATTCCAAGTAACCAAGCGTGAATTAGTCAATTTCCCGTCATGAAAACTTCCAAGTCGCTGGCGTAGCACCGAGTGCAGCTGAATCTCATCTACTGATGCTAATGGTTTGCTTAAACACGGGTGACTCCTCTTGTATCTGCAGAGAATATCAGCAAATAAGGACATGCGGTGACAGATGGCTCACCCATGCTCTGTCTTCTCCGGTCATGTATTTCCTCGGCGGTCGTTTAAAGCAAGACACTCTCTTCACGTCCTCTTCTCCATATATGGGGAACACTATGCCCAATTCGTAGTTCACAACCTAGTTCACACGAAGCGCGATCAAGTTTCCAATACGTCAGCAAGGCGTGTGCACAGCGAAGAACGAAACCAATGTCTAGAACGGGATTGGATCCAGAGCCCAAGAGCCTTCCCCCGCTGATGGCGTGAAGTTGTGTGACCCGACGTATGCCCACCCAATGGGTTCCTTCCTAACTTCTTTCACTTCCCGTTCAGCATCAGTTTCTGACTGAGGTTCGCTGCTTGAGATCACAATAACCTCCCTCGATTTGCCTTTGCCTGAAGTACTTTGTTGGGTGGGTCTATCATTGGAGGCAGGCTTTGACGAGCTCGCGAAAGGGGGGTTCTTCAGCTGAAAAGTTGCAATGATCATCTACGAGGGTGTCATATCACAGTTGAGAGTGTGGATCCAAAAGACCGAACCTTGGTGTGCATCAACACCCGCCCACCGGTGCTTTTCGAATCATAAAAGAACTCTCCGGGGAACTTTGCTCCTTCCCATTGGTGGGTCCAACAAAACATCGTTCCTCCACCCTACCCAGATGAGCCAAGATCAAGGCCCAAAGGATACAGAACTCACAGGTTCACCTAAAACGGTTGCTCTGACGGTCTTCAAGCTCGGGAAGATAATCTTGACAGGCGGCCACGGGAGTTTTGCCCTACGAGCTTTGGACTCGATAAGCCAATCGTTCGCAGATTCGCCGCGTACAGACCAATGAAACTCGTTCATCCATTCCGTTGAATACGTTCCAATACCTGCTTCCTATTCCATATGCCTTCGTCAGTACTTCAGCGGTGGGAATACTGCTGCAGAACCTACCTGATATTCGATGACCAGCTCCTTCTCTGCCTTTCCTGTCCCAGTACGCAAACCAATATCTTGCACAGTTTTCATGAGGCGCGTATGTCCTGTTTGGATGATAGAGTCCCATTTTTTATGTTCTCCTGCGACGGATGAAACAAGCTTGACTTGAACTTTGGAAAAGTCCCACTTTGTTCGCAACTCGTTGATCCTTTGGAGAGGGAGTTTGGGATACTAGGGGGAAGATTAGAAGGGCAGGCGAGAAGAGGTGGTCGCACATACGTCGTAGGCTAGCGTACTATATAGAGCTGGGCAGACATTAACTGAGTACAAAGCCTTCTGTAAAATGGACGGAAAGTCATCTGTTGTTTTGGACGTATCCTCATGGGGTTCTGGACGCGGTGGAAAATCTTGCAGCCACACGGCCTAAAAAGTTGTAGTTGCATTAATAGCTGACAACGATTCTACGTGTTCGAGGGAAACGAACGTTTTCAATATCCCGCTAATCATAGCTTACCAGGTTTGCAGTAGATATGACGACGCGGAGGCGACCGGTTTTATAGAAGATCTTGAATAGATACTATCAGCACCTCATTATTCGCACGACAGGAAAACCTACCAACATAAACTTCAAAGCAAGAACGGAACGGTCGTGTCACTAAGACCTAGACACTGGGGTAATTGTCGTATGTACGTAGCTTCATGTGCTGGCATCCACGACCATTCCTCAGAAATGGCTCGGTCATGATCCAATTGGGAAGGATGTTCTTGATCATGGCATTTCCAGTTTGGTCGGGCTGTGAGACGATAATGACTGGGGTTCGTGGTCAAAAAATTCATAGATCCATGACACAGATGTTGCATAAGAAGATAGGATGGCGAATGAAATGTCAGCTTTCTTTAAGAGCAAAAAGTCGAGCATCAGAATAGACATTCATTGCGGCATAAAACACGTACAGGACCAAGTACTTCTGTTAATCTAAATGTTGCCTTGCCGTCCTCTCTGGGTATCGAGTGTCTGTTGGCATCAACAAGGCACGTAAACTAAACATGGCACTCACGATTACGGTCGAGACTCTGCAGCACGACCTTGAGGGCACCAGTCGTGTTCCATATCCCCACACTCCTGAGAAGCGCTGATGGTCGACCCAATGCTCGTGTTGCCAGATGGCAGCCTTGAGGAACAGATCATCCATACAACAGTCCCTGGATTCTTCGTCGGAGAACTCGATTTGTTCAGTGCGGCGTTGAGGGACGTCAAATAGCTACCCTTCAACGGCAGGACATTGAATGAGGTATGTGCGAGCGGATATGAGAAGTGATATAGGCGAGAGATTGTCGAGAGATTGTCGAGCCGCTTCGCCAAGTCGGGATGTGTTGAAGGAAAGACCGTCGAGTTCCATGATCGCAGGGACAAGAATGACAACGGTCCATCGGAGCGGCTCAATGATGCGATGATTGATGAAGATCACAAAAGGAGGACGAGACTGGTGTATCCAGGCTCACAGCAACTTCTGCAGCTGTTGAACTAGTGTTCTTGCAAGGGCGACACCTCCTTCACTTTACTCGAAACTACTTGTCACCATCCACCATTCGCGCTTTCCCCTGCCTTGGGGCATGGGGATGGTGCGACTTACTCTTCATGGAAGATCTTTTAGTGGTTGCGAACAGTCGAAAAAGAAACAGGATGAGGTCAAAAGGGTTGAGGACGCGGGGGATGCATAGCTTTTCATCTAGATTTTGGTTGTTCCTACAGCTATTACTGACCTTCGAATGCAGTAACCTGTGGTGTTCGCGACACACCGTCTTCACGACGGGTCAGTGAACATCCGTACCGTGCGGTGTTAGCATTTCATGCGATTGTGTTACCTGTGCGGAACCTCAGCCCGATTCACAGAGGAGAGAATGACAAGTGCGCACTGCCTTAAGTCCAACGGACAACCTTGATGCTGTCCTACAGCTAAACCAGTCAGTCACTTTGTAGCATCGGACTTCTCGAGCTTGCGGTAACTGACGATCCGCAGATGAAGAGAAAGAGGTCAAATCTTGCGATGTGAGAGGATACCTGAAAGATGAGGTCGACGTCACAACACGAGGGGGAAACTGACTCGGGATCGCAAGGGCAACATGAGTATCACTATACTACCTACCCTGGCCCCGGCCCCGGCGGCCCTTTTTTTTGGGCGATTCCAAATGGGAAATGCCACCGCAAGTCAGATCGCTAGTTCTTTCAGGTCGTTGAGGCCTGACAGAACGCCAACGAAGGTCCCGTGGTATGGAGACCGAGCATGGACGCAAAGTTTTCCGACGCCACAATCATGCGACGAAAATGTGAAAGAGTTTCCGAAGATTGAGCTAGTACAACTTGTGGAGTCGAGAGTGAGAGTGAGCTGGCCATCAGTTAGCTTCATGGGGGTCAGAAGAAGGATGAGTAGCCCATAAATCAAGGAGTTGGTACTTACCTGTACTTACCTAGGCCTGTACTTACATTATGATCATGAGGAATGTTCTAGGCCGAAAGGCTAAATTTGGCCAGCTGAATTTACATACCCGGGCGGTCCGCGTATTGATAATCGTGGTCAGACCCCTGACTCGCATCAGCAAGTCCGGAATCCGGATAAGTATGCTCATGCGGTCCACAAGTCCCAGGGGCCAGTACTGTCAATGGGGACTGAGCGCCATCAGTCTTCCCGCCTATCAGAATTCAACGTATAAGAATAGTATAAGAACTCAATGCAATACAAGGCCACCCGGGTCCCGAACATCCTGCCGTTGAATCCGAGATCACTTACAAGCTGAACATGTCGGCATACATTCATACACCCCTCGAGGATATTCCCAAGGTATGGTCCAAGCAATGTGAACTTACCTCGTATCGAAATCGGCCTCTCTTTGTCCGACAGATCAGGGATACCCTTCGAGAGACTTTCAAGAGCGGAGTCACTCGTCCTATCGCATGGCGTAAACATCAACTCCTCCAACTGGCTCGTATGGCCCAAAATGAGGCCGAAGCCGTTGTTGATGCGCTCGCAAAAGATATCTCGAAACCACGTCTTGAAACACTTATGGGTGAACTGGGCGTTATTGTCGACCGTGCGGTCAAGAGCGCCGAGCAGGTCGAGGAGTGGGCGAAACCGGAGCATCCGGAGGTACCCGATTGGCAGAAGGGTTGGAAACCAACGTGAGTGTCAACGTCATTTTGTTTCATGCCGAAAATAAACTCAGAACTGTTGTAGGTTGAACAAGGCTCCTAAAGGGACTGCACTCATTATCTCGTGAGTCTTTGGATTGTCAGCCCATCATGACTGGCCTGAAGATGGTCCTCCTTTAAATCATAAAGACCCTGGAACTACCCATTTGTCCTCTCCTTCCAACCTCTGATAGGAGCCATCGCCGCCGGATGTTGCGCAGTTATCAAACCCTCTGAGTCCTCTCCTCACTTCTCCCAGCTCATCGCTGAACTTCTCCCCAAATACCTCGACTCTTCCGCCTATCGTGTCGTTAACGGTGCTATTGAAGAAACATCCAAACTTCTCGAACTCCAATGGGATCACATCTTCTACACCGGCAGCAGTGCAGTCGGTCGCATCGTCTCTGCTGCTGCCGCGAAACATCTCACTCCAGTCACCTTGGAACTTGGTGGGAAGTGCCCTGTGATTGTGGATTCTGATTATGACATGGAGTTGGCTGCCAAGCGTATTCTGTGGGGGAAACGTGACAATGCTGGGCAGGTGTGTGTCATATTTTCCGTTTCCTGTACGATTTAATAAATGGGGCGTAGATTTGTGTCGCCCCTGATTATGTCCTCATTCACAGGACCAAACAGGATGAACTGGTCAAAGGATTAGAGAAAGCGTACAAGTCATTTTTCCCCAATGGCGCATTGAGCGACGAGAACTATGGGTCTATCATCAACGATATGCACTTCAACCGCCTGAGCTCTTTGCTGGATCGCACGAGTGGTGAAAAGGTAATAACGGACATTATGCCCGGAAGGAAAGAGGCTGGAAAGAAGCGCCTTGAACCCGTTGTGGTAAAGAACGTGAAGGATGGCGATTCTCTCCTCGAACAGTAAGTGATCTATGAATCCGCAAACTCTGACTTCATGGCTCCGATATATCCTCGCCGACAGAGAAATATTTGGACCGATTCTTCCCATCATCCCTATTGATTCATTGGAAGAGAGCATCGCCTTTATTGCTCAGCGGTAAGTTTTCTTATCCCTTCATTGTATCTCTGACTTTATTCAAACGCCAAAAGGCCCCATCCACTCGTGCTGTACGCGTTCACAGAAGACCCCGCTTTCAAGCAAAGACGTGGGTCACTCATCGCATCCTATTAGAACTTTCCCTTCTCACGCGACTGCTATCTAGTTGTCGAGGAAACCAAAAGTGGCATTCTGGTTTTCAATGATACGGTCCAACAACTTGCTGGTGAGTCAGAGGACACCTATCAGTGCGCGTGTGGCGTGATGTTGCGGTTACAATGGCTGCTCCGCACTTTCCCTCGAGTCGGTTTGATCTAATGACGTGTCTTACAGTGAACGAGCTCCCATTCTGTGGTGTAGGAGAATCAGGACGTGAGTGACTGACCGATTCGGTGTGATGACACAATTGATGGATGTTCGATGTAGACGGCTGCCAATTCATGAAGTACACCTACGACGCGTTCACACAGCTCAGAAGCTCCATCGACATGCCAAAAGAGTGCGTTATTTCCGACTTTGGTCCACTGAAACACTGACGTTTGGTTGAATTGATATCCATTCGCTTGGTTGACAGGGCCGAGCCATTCTTGCAAGTGAGATACCCGCCATATGGAGAGGAGGCGGTCCGAGTGCTGACGGCAGCTCTATACGCCCCAATTCCTAGCTCCCCGAGCGGCAACTGAGAACTGAGCACTACTGGGTGTACCAGATAACTGTAAGCTGGAAAGAGTATCAAGGTCGTTTATGTAGTGTACAACTGCCAGAAATAAAGTTGTATTCAAGCTTTTCTGTGCGATGTTCATGAGATATGCTAGTAAGCCAGAAGTATCTCAGTTGGGAGCGGCGGGCGATGTAGTTACATATTCCGATCAGTACATCATCCGCCCCCCGTTTCCCCCATCATTCGGGGTGCGGAGCTTCCAGTGGAGTTCCAGCAAAGCATTCCGTGAAGGACGCATTATTACGGTATTATACATGTGGAGTCGGCTAGGCTGGACCTGGCTGCGATGGCCAGTGGCTGGTCAATGAACTATTTAACCTCGATCGATCAGATAATCCTCAGGGACTTGGACAGTGCCAAGGGCTCGGCGTTCGGCTACTTTTTCACCGGCTCACCGCCACAACGTCCAGACCCTTCCGAACTGAGGGGACCAACATTCGGCCCTGCGGTGCGACAGCAACTGAGTCGACGGTTCCGTGGCCTTCAAACGGGGACATACTGTATTGCAGAAGGTAAAGCCTCAAGATCACAGCTCAAGCGAGAACGTGAAACAACTTCGCCATTGACCCTTGACAATCGCCCGCCGATTTTCACCGATCAACCTGGGCTCAATGAAGGCCTAGCCACTGGCAGCTAACTCTGTAAACACGGCAAACCCATAAGCCACAAGGCTTCTTGATGGACGTTGGCATCTTACGCTAACCGTTGACCGCCGTCTGTCACAACTAGTGTCTCGTGCGTGAGAGCTTTACTTGAATCACTTGGGCATCCCTCTGATCATCAGTCATGTCTGTTTTGCGTCAGTGTATGCAGTTAGTATCTTGTCATACATGAGGTGGTCCATCAGTTTCGCTCACATTAACGTCTGCATCCGTAAGTAAGGCTTATCGTTCTCCCTGATCATTTCAGTCGTTCAACGGTGGTATTCACTTTGAGGGAGTATGACTTAAGGTTGTCAATTGAGGGGCTGACTGGAACACTGTGATACCCCTCTTAGAAACTACCATCACAGTGAATTCTTGGAACTGGTTGATCTCGACTTGTCGTTTCAGTCATAGGACCACCGGAAACAAAATCCCTGATCTGTGAGTCCATGTGAGTCCGTCCTCGCTTGTCAATTTTCAATATGTTTTCATGTTGACGATCTAAATATATCACAAGTGTGGAGCGCCACTCTACATACGGAGGATCAGCTAAGACCCGACGTAAGGCATGGGCTTCGATAACGGCATCACCATGATCGCATGAGTATATAAGCCACCCTTGAGTACGATTTTCGCAAGACCGGTCGTTCACCAAGATCAGTCCCCTTCAGGTTGTATCAGAGCCTGCGCCTTCCACTCCGTTTTACGATGTCGAACGCAGACGAGATCACAAAAGAAGCTCACGGCGGGCACCACCACCCTAAACTTGATGCCCAAACGAAAGCAATCGCGTGAGTGGCAGTCTACCATTAGCTAGCTCACCCCCTCATACCGCTACCCCTAGCAAAACCGATGCACGATTGGAGAACCCCCTGCGGGACATCCCTTATGAACGTCTCATGTCTGACGTTGAGGTGTTTGCGAAGGAACGTGGGCTGACGCACGTCCTTGCTGATCTGCAGAAGGGTGCTCTCGTCGCCCAAGACCCTGATGGTATGCCCTACGTATCCGCGCTCCCTGCGCACTATGCCCACGTGACGTTTCCTTAATAGCTTACAAACACATGGATATCTTCACTGAGGAAGACAAGAAACACCTCAGCGATGAGGTTGAGCACAAATGGAAACAAACTGGGATGCTCTACTACGTCAGTCTAACCCGCATTAAACCCTGTTGTTCTTGGCTGACGTATGCGTTTTCACACTCCAGATGGTCGTCATGGCCTCGTTAGCCGCAGCCGTACAGGGTATGGATGAGGCTGTGATCAATGGCGCTCAAATAGTCTATCCTACGCAATTTGGTATTGGTGACCCAACGAGCCGTAAGCACCCCAGTTTTATATGCGATAGCCCGTTTTCATACTGTTTCACTTTCCAGAGCGAGACAGTTGGTTGATCGGACTTGTGAACTCTGCACCTTATCTGTACGTTTTGGAGTTGTCAGCCCCGTGCTTATCTAAATCCGTCTATAGGTGCTGTGCAACCATTTCTTGCTTTTTAACTGACCCTCTCAACCAATGGCTTGGACGGAAGAAGACCATCCTCCTCACTTGTTTTATCTCTTTCATCACTTGCATCTGGTCTGGCCTCACGAACTCTTGGTGGCATCTCTTCATTGCCCGGTTTTTCCTCGGCTTTGGTATTGGCCCCAAATCGACAACTGTACCCGTTTATGCCGCAGAATGTTCCCCAGCTCCAATCCGTGGTGCTCTTGTCATGATGTGGCAAATGTGGACTGCATTTGGTATCTTCCTCGGTGATATCATCGACTTGGCATTCTACTATATTCCAGATAGTGGAGGTGTCAAAGGCTTGAACTGGCGCTTGATGCTGGGATCTGCCGGTATTCCCGCTTTGCTGGTCTGCCTTCAAATTATGTTTGCACCTGAATCTCCCCGTTGGTTGATCAGCAAGAACCGCTACGAGGACGCCTTTAACGAACTTTGCCGCCTTCGTTTCTCCCGAGTTCAGGCCGCACGGGATCTCTACTACATCCATGTTCTGCTTGAAGCTGAGAACGAGATGAAGACTGGGAGGAACCGCGTTGTCGAGATGTTCACTATCCCCCGCAACAGGAACGCAGCACTTGCAAGTTGGATCGTCATGTTTGGTCAACAATTCTGTGGTGTCAACGTCATTGGCAAGTATCGCGTACTTTTAGGTGCCAACATCTGCTAACGAAAGACTGTAGCCTACTACTCTTCTAATGTATTCCTTCAGTCCGGTCTCTCCCAGGTTGCTGCTATCGGCGCGTCTGTTGGTTTCGGTGCATTGAACTGGTTGTTCGCACTCCCTGCCGTCTTCACTGTGAGTAAAGGTGCTCCAATCTGTTGCTCTATTCCTTAACGGATCTCTGCACAGATTGATACCTTTGGTCGTCGCAACCTCCTCCTATTCACCTTCCCGTGCATGGCAGCCTGCTTGCTCATTACAGGTTTCTCCTTCTGGAACCCATCCGAGCAAGGACGTACCGTTGGTGTGGCTGTTGGCATATGTAAGTTTCTACTTGGTCCCGTTGGTTGATCATCAATTTGACCTCTATTTCAGACCTGTTCGCCATCTTTTACTCTCCAGGAGAAGGACCCGTACCGTTCACCTACTCTGCTGAAGCATTCCCGCTCTACATTCGCGACATTGGCATGTCGTTCGCTACCTCCACGACGTGGTTCTGGAACTTTATCCTCTCCATGACTTGGCCTTCCCTCAACTTGGCCTTCAAACCCCAAGGTGCCTTTGGGTGGTACGCTGCCTGGTGCTGTATCCTTTGGGTTCTCATCCTTCTCTTTGTCCGTGAGACCAAAGGAAGGACACTTGAAGAACTCGATCAAGTCTTTTCTATTCCCACCAGCCAGCACGCCGCGTATGGTCTTCGTCAGATTCCTTATGGAATCAAGAAGTTCCTATTGTTCCAGAACCCTGAGCCGGTTGAGCTCTTCTTACCCGAGGAAGACGAAGCGAGCAGTGCATCGGACGAACAGGGCAAGAAGGGGCTTCGGGACGATGTGGAGAAGGCATAAGTCTAACATGGAGGACCTAGAATAGATTCGGATGTGAATGTCGTTCCGTCCGCTTCCGTTCTCGACGAACTCGTGATGGAGCGTGTTGCGCTGTCCTCTTGTTTAACATTTTACGAAGTTCTTTCTGTATCTATGCTCCGCTGTATTTTAGCAAGTTCATGATATTATAACGATTCTTTCTCTCTGTTTCGGCTTTGGTTAGGAATGTGAACACATTGTAAACGCTTACTGTCCGGGTGCCCTGTTTGAGTATTAGAACTCTGCCAGTGCCCGACCATAACAAGAGCGACAGAATTCGCGTGCATAGTAAAGGTTCATCTGACAGATCTAATACAAGTAACAAGGAAAAATGCACAACAAACTCATAATGCTTCCTCATAACCCAAGGCGACCGCGACCGCAAACTGGGATAAAACACGTCAAGTATCTTCAAATCACGGAGCGATCGAATCGTCTGCATTGAACGGTGAGTTGTTTTGCATGATACCATGGTCAAACGATACACGAACCTACTGGGTCTGCACCTTGAACCTCTTTTGAGTGGCTGATACGGTAGTCAGTTGCACTCTGAAGTTCTCGTTCTCGGCTATTCCTCCACGCTCGAAACCTCTCAGCCAATCTTCAAGATTGTCTTTCGTTTCTCCGATATCTCCGATATTTTCCGTACCTCCCGTATCTCTCTTATCCCTCTTATCCGTCATATCCCTCCGATCTCTCGTGGAGGACACCATCATCACGTGAATCGGGTTCGAAGGGTCGAAAGTTGTGAACGACTCATGACCACGTTCGATGTAGACGTGCCAAAGCGTGTAAAGGACAGCGGCGTACGTCAAGAAGGCCACGAGAGTAATGGGAATGATGGTATATCCGTAAGCTGCGGAACGTTGGTACCATCCCATGGTGGTGATCGTTTCGTTTCCCAGCACGGGAATGCGTGCATTCTGAGGGATCGTTTGGGGGTACACCGAAAATCCGGATTTGAGGAACTGTAATGAGGCTGTCACCTTTTCCAGCTCTTGGTAGGAAGAGGGGGTACTTACGGTTCCAGAGAACTCGATGACGCCACGCCAATATTGTTCCTGAACCATCATTCAGTGAAGGCGGAGCAAGTGATGATAAGAGATGGTTACCAGCTCCCACAATAAGAGGTCTGTCACATCCTTCGCAGTGGTCCCTTTGGTACTCGAAGCTGACACATATATGGCGAATAGGGCGTCACCAATGGAGTTCGTCGTCAATCCTTGAGTTGTCCGTGCCTGATAGTCAACGATCGCCGCCAGGAACTGAGTAAGATTCGTGTTGCTTGGCCCGAGCGGTTGAGTGGAAATGACAGTTGAGTTTACAACACCACCGACGTATGTAACGAGTGATGTGGTAACGAGAGGATCGATTGCACAAACTGTCAGAGGTAAGAATTGATACTTCCAACTGGCATTGGTGGCTACAGCTACATGATCTCGCATTAGCTTTTCGAATGCCAAATTTCGAGAAACCCCTACTGAAGTGGTTCCATGAAAATCCGGTCTGGGCGAGAGGATAGGGACAAACGAGAGATGCAATGAACCCGCTGGCGGAATCTTGCGGTGCACTGGAAGAATTAGACTTTGTGACGTATTGCTGCTTCGATGGGATTCCTGGTGAAAAGATCAGTTATCGTGGGTATGACATATTACTTGGAGCGAACCTTCGCCGCAATCGGTAGTGATGTTCCACGCCCACAGCCAGTAATCCGTGTTTCCATTGGCAAGCGGAACGCTGATTGGATCAAAAGAAGATGTGAAATTCAGGCGACCAGCGCTCCCGTTGGTTTGTTGGCAAGTCACGTTCGCCGTGAGACCCTGTTGGAGCAATGTGTAGGTACTGAACAAGCCTTGATGAGCCTGATCTTTCGGAGAGGTGATATTCAAATGTGTTGGTACAAGTCCTCCTGCAAATGCTAGCCCGGTATTGTTGGCTGCTACCTGATCGCTTGTGCCATTGTATGAGGGCGCGGCGGGAAGAATGCCGCCTGCATTATTTCAGCGTCATTTCATGAGATCTGGCACACGACTTACCTGTAGATATATTGTACTTTACACCATTGAAGTCGAATATGCCGGGGGTTCCAAAGCTGTACGCTGCAGCAGCAATGCCACTCATTACACCACCAACATCGATGATCGCGGATGAGTTGTCACGAACTGAGACAGATGTCAGCGACAGCGTGCAGAAACGAAAGGATAACATTACCCAACGCGGCCCCACTCTGCAGAAGTTCTGTCTGGAGGGCCGTCTCGAAGTAGCTACTGGTTATATCAAGTTCCCAACCGGACGCAGCGGCATTCCATGCGACGAAACCTGGTGTCAGAAGCGTAGCCCAACTACATGCAAGTGATGAGGCGGTGACACGATACAATGAGAAAGAGTCTCATACCTGGAGACCAATAACTTCGTCAGGCCAAAAATCACCAAGGTGATCAAAGTGGGAATGAGATGGCGAAAGTTGAGGAGGAAAGCACCCCTGGCCAATGCAATGCCGCCACTGAGATTGATGAGAGAGATAGGATCGTGCATGCGGTGCCGCAAGGCTTCCTTTAATGTAATGGAGAAACAACTGTATGCAAGATACACTCAGTGGCTCCATAATGCAAATGACAGAGTCTTACGCGCCAGTCACTATGGACAGTGCAGTTGCAGTTAGCGTAACTACCCAGGTTAACTCGGTCGTTCTCGAGCGCATGAGGATCGCAAGTGAATCGGTGACCACCAGGGGGTTTTCTACTAGAACAGCACTAAGGAAACCCCATGCCAGTGCAAGGATGAGGGTCTGAGTGACGGTCGCGACTATGAGCTCTAGGGCGTGCAGAGTTGTGGACCGCATGGGAGAGACTGAGGGAGACCGGGGGAAACCCCAGTGTTATATGCCCAGATCCACGAAAGACGCACAGAAGCGGTACGACACCAATGAGGACAGAAAAATCACGATGGGCGTTTATTGCCATAATGCAGGGAGGCGGAGGTCTCGAATCAGAAGCGCTGGGACACCTTTCGTACGTAGAATGCGTAGCCTTTTGTCACAGGCGGTAAGCTTAATAGCAAGGAGCCGATAGAGAATTAGACCATCTAAAGAAAAGCGGTCAATCAGAAGGAGGCACTAGCCACATCCATGCAGAAGTCCGGTTATGTGAGTCAAATTACGCAGGCTTGCAAGAAATATGGGGAGACCAAACGTGTTAGAGTGTCAGAGCCGAGTTATTTCAATTCTGAACCATGTGTCATGCTGAGCCTGGGTGACATATCCTCGGGAAGACCAGCGTCTATCGCGCAATTTTGGGAATGCAGCATGTTGCTCAAGGAATCATGAGCAAAAATTTTCTGCAAAGTTCGAAATTCGGATCCCTAAAAAGTTGGATCAACCATTCGAACCGAACTTGTGGATTAGCCTTATTAGGTCTAATTGGGCCGGTCTGCCTGACTCAGTGACGGAGAGGATGATAAGGATAGACATCAGTCGTCTTGTCGACTACGGGTTGGGGCTTCGAGTTAGCAGCAGTAACTTACTGCCTGTCCGTGATTCAATATTGAAGTAGCATAGGAATTGCACAGATAAGCGTTAGGTGCAATGCAACCTTGTGGGATAATTCGCCACTGGAATGAGGTCAATCTCACGCTAAGTAGCGAAATCAGACGACTTACACATGTGGAGCAACCATGAGGCGAAGCGAACTACTGGAGGTCGATCTGTACTATACCATACCAAGTAGCATGTTATTAGCAAACCTGAGCGCCTGTTTCGTTCATTCCATGCTGTGTGCAACTTTCCAGTGAATTTCAAGGGCAGCCGCTATTCCGAGTCGGATACAGCAACCACTGCCGGTATGAGCGCTCCAGAAGGCCCAGGCCTTGGATCACTCGATCGCTAGGCGTAGCTTCCCTTTCGATCCCGTTGTTGCTGAACCTGGAGTCCGAGGGTATGACGGCGTAGCCGTCGCCATGATGGAATCAGATGGAACGAGTGACTAGACGCAGTCGAATTTCGCGATCAAATCAAGATCGGCTGCCATCATATGAGGACTCCGCAGTAGTCCCACAGAATTCTTAGATCATCAAAATATAGGCCATATGCATGCTATGCTGCCACATTACACCCTTTGATCCTAATTTCGCGTATGCAATCCAGGATCACTCTCCCTGCTAACCTTCTTGCCAAAGTTCCCGGTACGCGCGTCGGCCGACCCCAAAGAGGAGTAGCGCCGGACAACACAGAAGCGTCGCCACCCAATACAACCCTGGTCCATGCTCCTTCTTTAACTCATACGGCACACGCTCAAGCCACCTTTCTTCCAATTTGCGACGTTCCTCGTTTGTATCGTCAGTGTCCGCTTCTTGCATGCTTTTGATTAGGCGTCCGATGGACGTGTAGACTTCCTCTGTGTGGAATATATCAGCTCCGCGTTCACATGCATGTCCCCTTCGTTGCGTGAAGGCAAGGGTGAAGACGAACCGATTCGTGGACCTTTTTCGTCGCATTCGAGGTTCAAAGAATTGTAGTATTGATTTCCCAGGTTCCAAAACGCCTCATCCATCACCACCATCTCGCGTACAGATTCTGCGATGAAACGGCTTCAGCACCGCTTCCGGGGCTATGGAGGAAGGGCAAATTACTGTGTATCGCCAGGAGCCTTAGCATGACGCTTGCGGCAAGAACGACTCCGGCGTTCTGGTCCTTGAGTAAATTCAAAAGTTGTCTAACGATCTGAGTCCGGAGATCCTCTAGATGGGCCGGTGAGCAAACAGTCATGGACCATAAGCAAAAGCCGTTACCATCCACAGACAGGATCCGTAGTGTGTCGACAGCAATTCTCTGCACTCGTTTGTGCGGAACACGTAGGGCACTGACCAGATGAGGGATCAAGCTGCTTGTCTTCTCGCTGCGAAACTCGCTATCTTTGTCATCTTGCCACGAGGTTAAGTGCTAGGTAAGCCGCGAAAGAACGAGAAACTAACCGAGTTGAGCGATAAACCGAAGATAGTGCAGGCCGGCATAGGTAGTTTCGGAGTTGCTCGGATTGATCATCTCTCGCAGCACATCGATGGCACCAGCTTCCAGGATGGCCAATCGCAATGGCTCTGTGATTCCTCTTAGCAACGTAGTCGGAGGAAGTTAACGTATGAAACCGACCACATTCAAGGAGATCAGACAAGACTTTGAGGCCGTCTTCTCCGCGTAAGCCATCGAACCAGCGACGTCGAAGCATCTCCAGGATATTCTCACGAGCATTCGTATCTCCAGCAATAATCGTAGCAATAGCATCTAAGAGGAATGATAAGTAGGATGATTTCGCCCTACCAGCAAGACGCATACCAATCCTGGCAAGATGTGCTAACGCCGAGGCAGCAGCAAGCGCGGTGGGTTTCTGATCCAGGCGAGCAACGAGCACGTTTATCGTTCTCGCTTCCTTGATGGCTTGTGTCACCTGTGTTCCGACTGGACCTGTTTACAGTTAAGCTGACGCGAGCACGGTGCTTTGACATTGTTCACCTTCGCTTGTGCCCAGGGCGAGTAGTGCATCGATGGCACCATCGCGTTTGCGTGGGAGGTGACTTTGGACTCGTTTCGCGAGTTTGCGAAGGTAACCGTCCTCGGACAAAACCCTCCGCATATCGTCTGCGATCAGACACATTATTGCTCCGGGATCGATAGAATCAAGTATGAAGACGTACCATATCGTGCGAACTGGACCAACGCATCACTTGTCACATGTTTTGCCTCCTCCGAACACCGTTTGAGGATATCAAGGAACGTGGAAAGCACTTCGAACTCAATCATCGTCGCTCGTAGATCAGCTGCGAATTGGAATGTCATGATGAGCACCGAAAGGGCGTGTTGTTGCAAAGGTCATATACCTTCTGGAAGGAGAGAGCAGAGCACGTGGATAGCCGCTGGCGCTACGAAGTCGTCAAATTGCCTCATCAATTTAAGAAGCGTAGCAATGATGATGGGGCTCGTTTTCATAACGGCCCTCCCTTCGTCTGGGGCGAGTCAGTGCGAGGTCTGAGGAATGAACGTATGAGTGGGGATACACACCGTCTCTTGCTAGGCCATCAATAACGCTGAGTACTGCGACCAGCGCAGGACCACCTGAAGAGAATATCAGGATCGCGTTCAGTGTCCCGTCATATGACTTACAGTTATTGTGCAATGCCTGGCTAACGTCCGTGACAGCATCATTGTCGATGAGCGTCCGAGCTAAGGTGTTATCCACTATCCAGATACGATCAGCCAAAGTCAAACA
>JBBPJZ010000314.1:0-23729 GCA_038089015.1 Chalciporus aff. trinitensis | reverse complement strand
CACACCACTTATGTGGTATGAGGGCTGCAGGGATGTATGGGGCTTCGTCGATATTGGGAACACTATGCCTGAACAACAGCTGCGGTTTAGGTATATGAGAGGCATGCGTAAGCGCGGGATCGAGTCGTCCACGAGATGGTTGGGGCTTCTGTCGGGCGTGTCAGTGGACGTAAGGAGCTCAAGCGGCTGCGGTACGTGCTTTTGATTTACTCTGGCGAGGATCAATAGGAACAGCAGGAATGGGAATGGCGGGATCTTTCTTCCTTCCAAGGAACACGTCCAGCGCGCTGTCCGTACTTTCTAGCATCCCCTCCATCGAGTCCACGATGTTGCGTACGAAATCGTCCACGACATCGTCCTCGTCTTCTACCGCTCTGCCTGTCTTTCCACTTGCAAGACGTACGAGCCTGTTGGTTAAACCAAGAACGCGTTCTGAGAATGTATCAAGATCACTGGCGAGTGCTAGGTCTATGGAACGGTGAAAAGTGAGGTCGGATGGAAGGGAAGTGGCCGCTAGACGGGTGGTGTTGAGAGCAGCAACTTGAAGTGCATCGGAGTAGGTGGCGAATGTGTCGACGTTGATGTCTGATGGAATTGTTGAGGCTGCCATGGCCGACAATGAGCAAGGTCGGACACGATGAGCAAAATGTCCTATAGAGGCTCACGTGACCTCAGAATTAGATCTAGGTGCGCTATTTCGTGACTTGGATCGAGCCAACAACGACCATGAGCGTGGCAACGGAAGCAGCCCGTGCTGCAGATACAGTCACCGAGATATTCCCCCCGTTTGATTCAAGTTATATCCTAGCGTTCCAGTTCTCTTCGTGGTTTGCCTCATTCGCCCCAGTATCCATCAAATCGACGATCATCAAACCACTAGGTCAGCCATTCAAAATTTACCTGGAGTCAGATGGTGTATATGTACCAGAGGGATCTGAAAACGTGTTGGTTTGTCGCTTGTAAATTATTTCTGACTGCGATCACTGAAGTACTTTGTTTTCTTCAGAGTGGCGGAGAGCACCCTCTCGGATGAGGAAGACAACGACGAGAGTTCAGAGGGATCGGAACCAGAGACCCAATGGTTCGCGTTTCCCGAACTTGATGCCCGAATACGTAGTGTTATCGAGGAATACGAAGCTGTTTTCCCAAAATTGAATTTCTCTTCACCCAAGGTACGCACGTAATTCATCGGTGATTCTATTATCCCGATGACGAGCGAAGCTTTTAGGACGCAGCATGGATCCTACCACAGTCCTCCCCACTCAAGTGTACATCTCCCGCAGATGTTTATCTTCTGCTCAAGTCATCCGATTTTATCACACATGATATAAGCCCTGAACGCGTCTTTGAGGGTTGCATTGCAGACGACCGACCCCCATATGACTTAGAGCTTGTTCTCAGGAAGTGGTACCCTGTGAACAGAAGTAGAGAGATACGGTGTTTTGTGCGGAATGATACCTTCCTCGGTTCGTGTGCTTTTCCCCGGGATTGCGGACTTGCGCTCAAATATCGTCTCTAGGAATTTCGCAAAGGGATACGAATTTCTATGATTACATGATCGATCCAGACACCCAAGCCAAAATCAAAGCAACCGTGCATCAATTTTGGGAAGAACATATACGTCCCAGATGGACGCGGGCTCAACCAGATTGTGCGCACCCTTTAGTGCAGCGTGGATGACTATATTTTTGCCTGCTGACACGACTGAGCAGATGTCTTTGACCTTTTACTCACTCGCGATCTATCTCGGGGCCACATCCTGGACTTTAATCCCTTCGCACCACGCACGGATCCCCTGCTATTCACCTACGAAGATCTCCATGCATTGCTCATCCAGGCGAGGAACGGAAGCAAGGCTGGGTTGGAGCTTCCAGAAATCCGAGTAATAGACTCTCCTATGCACCCAGCTGTGACATGGAATGCTCCAGTGCACCAACACAATATGGTTCCCATGGAAGCACTGAGCCTGAGCGAAGGAAGGAGCATTACCGAATTCTCGGAAATTTTGGGGGATGAAGTCAAGCGAGCCATGCAGGAGGACGATACCGACTGAGTGAGTTACCATACCTTTGCAACCGAAATTATATGCTCAGACAAAGCCTACGTCTAACATCGAATGTAGTACATCTACACGACAATGGGTACCGTAAGGAAAGCACACGGGTATCTGTAGGCTATAGTTTGGCCTTGACCTGCTTTCCCATTCCTCCAATGATCTCCTCTGCCTCCCTTTCAATCTCCCTCAGTAACTCATCGCATGTAGGAATATCTTTGATCAGGCCCAAAGTGATGCCAGCGGACCATACGCCATAGTCCGGGTCACCAGTCTCGTAGACAACTTTCCCTCTCGCACCTGAGACAAGGTCACGCAAATCAGCAAATTGAGCACCTCCTGGTCTCCGTTCAAGTGCGACAACCTGCTTGGAAACCAAGTTCTTGAATACTCGCGCTGTATTTCCGAGTGTTCGCAAGATATGGACTGTATCTTGTTCAGTGGATGCGACAATTGTGTCCTTGATGTTCTTGTGGACCGGGCTAATTGACGGCTGGTAAGCTACACGAATGGAAAACATAGTTTACAGACCTACCTCTCTACCGTACACATGAAGCGTGTACCTGGAAATGTGCCATTTAGAGCTTGGGTGTATCAAATCTGGCATGTACACTGACCCATGTTGATACCCTGTCCAATCAACCCACTCAATCCCTCTGAGTGCACCGAACGATCATTGCACTCACCGCAGCACCAAGGGCTATAGCAGCTGCCAAGCCACGACCATCGGCAAAACCCCCAGATGCGATGTATGGCATCTTCAGCTCCTGAGCTGCTCTGGCCAGCTACACGGGATGTCAGTCTTGTGGATAACCCGCCGCACCGAGGGAGGCATTACCAGCACAATACCGCCAATATCCTCTTCTCCAGGGTGGCCCGCACCTTTGCGTCGTGATTAGATCATGTCACCAGAATCATGGACTCAAGTCACACATTCGAAGCCATCAATACTGAGGACATCAACGCCCATCCTTTCAGCAGACTGTTAGATTACTCCAAGGTCAAGACAACTCGTTACGAAAGACAATGCGGAACAAACCTTAGCATGTCTAATGGTGGTGCACTTGTGAATGACGATACAACCCTTGGATTTAAAGAAGCTGATGAGTTTCCCGGCTAAAAACACGTAGTTAGCCTTGTAGGGGACTGCATGGACTACATGGACTGAAGCTCACGGCTATTTCCAGCGGTCTCAAAAATCCGAACGCCCTCTTCGACCGCAGCTCGCGCATAGCCTTCATAGTCCGGGGGGTTGATGGTAGGGAGAAGAGTGATATTGACACCAAATGGCTTGTCGGTGGTTGCCCTCGTTTCTCGGATGGCAGCGCGCAGGGCGTCAGGGCTAGGTTGAGTGAGAGCAGTCAGAATGCCTAAGAAGACCCAATTAGGCACGCGAGCTGCGAACGGTGACCGGTACTGACCAAGACCACCTGCGTTGGAGACGGCAGCGACGAGAGGAGGCTTTCCGACCCTGTAAAGGAGAACCGGGGTTGTGTCTTTGTAGCTATGAGGGGATGGAACGACCGTACCATTGCATTCCACCCTGGACGACGGGTCTAAGTGGGAGACGGGCATTAGCTTGAGAACGGAACTGATATCGAGTAACGGAGTACACACATCCGTATGCGAAGTAGCTCAGTGAGCGCTGTGGTTATCATCTTCGCCTTAAGTTGAGGGAGGGAGAATGAGAGTGATAAGTAGCACACTTGTTGGTATAAAGACCAGCATCATGATGGCTAGCACCATGATATCCGAGTCGGGCCGTGAATCCGGACATGCATGTGATTGTTCCGGTTGTTTCGAGTATTAGCCTATTAGGAGGTGGGGAACCTGCTGGGAAACAGTCAGAAGCCGCTAACGCTGACGACGCCTTTGCGCAGCAGACTATGCAACAAAATTAGGTATGAGTTGAATCTGAATCATCCTGGATCACTGTCGGACCCTGAGAGTCGGCACCGTCACTAGAGCTCGGCCTACGTGGCCCATTGGCCAATGATAGAGACTTGTATTTAGGCTGGAAAGGTCTCATCCCAAGGCCCCCACTGAGGATATCATGGGCGACCATAAGGCTACTCCCGTTCTTTATTCTACCCGTTATGAGCTGGACACAGATTCTGCCGCGTTCTTCAAATCTGTCACCGGCATTCGGGATGATGCTGAACTCAAGGAGCACATCCTGGATGTCCAAGCGCAAGCTTATTCGGTGCGTGTCCATGCGGGAAGCTCCTCCACGTATATCGCCTTTGACGAATTACTCTTGCCAGGTCGCCCCTTACCCGTGCATACGTTCGTTCGGCTTTACAAAGTATGCTCATTGCATTAACTCTTAGACTGATATAATTTGAATGTTCTTGCGTGTCCCCCAGGCTGAAGATATCCAAGATGCCTTGTTACGAGGAAGTATTGAAACTTGGGCGTGAACGCGAGGGAGCCTTATTCCTTGACATTGGATGTTGTTGTACGTCGCTGTAACATGTCCAGGTTATGATACTCACGGTGTTTCAGTTGGGAACGATGCCCGCAAGGCTATGATGGATGGCTTCCCTGCCAAGCAGATCATTGCATCAGACCTGAGACGAGGTGAAAATTTTGCTATTACTCCTAAGCTCCTCGAAACCAACTCTTTTTCGCTTACAGAGCTTTGGGATCTTGGACATGTCCTCTTCCGTTCTACTCCCGAGTCTTTCCCGGCCACTTTTGTCACTGGCGATGCATTGGACCCAACGTTTCTGTCTCACACCAGCGATCTAGAACCTACTGCGGAAGTGAATCTATCGAACATCACCACACTGAACGAACTCCGAGGAAAGGTTTCAGTCATCTGGGCAACGTCGTTCTTCCACGTTAGTCTTCCCGACTGTGCTCCATTGTAACTAAGGCTCACCTTGAGCGCTTTGAAGCTCTTCTCTGAGAAACATCAGAGACAACTTGCACATGCCTTGGGGCTACTTCTGTCCCCCGAGTGTGGCAGTATCATATTTGGTTCTCACGTAGCTTTGCCTGAAACAGGCCTTCTCGAAGGCGACGTCCTTGGGAAAGAAGTAAAGATGTTTTGTCACAATCCAGATAGCTGGGAGAAGATGTGGGTGGGGGAGCCAGCGAGTGTGGATTCTAACACCCCCCAAGGCTTGGAAGGTCCGGTCTTCCCCACCAACAGTGTAAAACTCAACACGAAATTATGCCCTGTTGAAGCCGAAGGAAAGATGTTTTATATGTTGGTATGGAGTATTACTAGGCTGTAAGTCAACTCGATTGGAGTATTGTATTAGTCACAGTAGGATGTTCTCTGTTTACCATAGCGGAACTTGAAGTCACGAGTCAAACGTCCTGTGTAAAATGTATTCCTTGCTCCGCTCACGTTTCAGGCACACTGGGTTTCCCTACTCCGAGTCGCCGGGGTGAATGTGTTGCTGTGCCTTTCAGGGCACAGTGGCAGGCCGCAGGTTGCGACTTCACGACCTATTCACCATAAGGGGCTTTGAGTACATTGTTGCCGTGGAATGCGGACTCGGCCGTGGAATACGCATTAATTGGCCCACCTTTATCCATCAGCAAACCAGTAGCGACATTACCGCTTGACGACTCTTTCGTAGGCCATTTGAGAGCTATGGATGAAGATGAGCCAAAAAGGAAAATAAGGATCCTTCGGCAAAGTTCGGCTAGCTCTCTTGCTCAGGACCAGTCAGGACCAGTCCGAGAGCATTTTCACGATCACTGATGTCGTTTTCCTCTCCAATGGGAGGCGGGTCAATCAATGTAAGACTAAATCAACATCGTGGCCCCGCCTCATTTTTTTGCCGTTGATCTAACTCGAACACTCACCTAGTCGTGCCAGTCCTTTCTCAGCTCGGGCTTGGCCATTGCTGTATTCAAAACGGTTTTTAGCGATTGCCATCTGCGTACAAGCGCCTCCAAGTTACCCATTCTCAGGGTAAACTCCGGGACTTTATTTGGCAGAAGGAACCACACGACCTGTTCAAAGTGATCATTGTATACATGCTTCTTGGTGCTTACCGGAGACCAGACGGCCCGCCCGGAAAGACATGCCTTCTGTTAAATAACAAGGAAAGAACCCTGTGGGGTTCTGTCGCACCCACTTGCGAACGACTCCCATCCGATGAAGCAGTCTTTGCTCGCCCTTTACTTTCTTTCCGCGCTTTGTTCGCCCGCGACATGTCTGTCACCGACCTATATAGCATGCCAGCTTCGGAAACCCGCTGGGGTGTCACCCCTTACCGGATGCCCTGATGGGACGCTATATGTTTCGCCTACTGATCCGAATGCGAACTTCACAAGTGTCCAGCAGGCTGTTACTTCCCTGTAAGCCTTCGTTCTATTTAGTACTCTTCATAATATTGATGATATTGATGCATGCACATATGAGCAGTCCTTCAACAGGGAATGCGACCATTCTTATTGGCGAAGGACAGTACTTCGAGATGGTCAACGTGACGCGCTCTTCTCCGCTCACCTTGTTAGTAAGTCTCGTCTGTACGTCCTGGTAGTCTCGGTCGAAGCTAAGCTGTTAAGGGTCAACTGGATCCCGCCACTGCCTTCGTGCCAGGGGGAAATGCTTCCCAGCGTAACCTGGTGCAGATATGGAACAATATCTACGTCAGGAATAACCTGACGGATGAGGAGACTGCGACTCTTACTGTCGCTCCTCCTCGTGGCCAATCCTTTGGCAACGTCGACTTCAAAGCTTACAACATCGACTTTGAGAACCGTGCTGTCAGTAAATCGTCCGCTTGACACATTTTGCCTCGGACTGACTTGGTCGAAGGCAAACTATTCCATCTCACAAGCTCTTGTGACTTCCCTTATGTATACTAACGCGTCTTTCTACGGCTGCGCTTTCGCTAGTTGGCAAGACACTTGGTATACTGGACACGGCGCTAACACATATGCATTCGATAGCGTCATCTATGGCCAGACAGATTGTAAGAGTTATGCTCCGATTTCGTGTCCAGCATTGTGTTGATTCCAATCTAGATCTCTTCGGATTTGGGAATGCGTAGGTGTCATGCCTATTCTTGCCTCTGTGACTACGACGACTAACGTATCCCAAGTTGGTTCCAATCAGTAACTCTTGCTAACCGTGCATGCGGAGGAGGCATCACGGCCTGGCAGGGCACCCCTGGCACAAGAAACGGCGTTTACATAGCCGATTCGCGTATCATCCGGGTACGCTCGCAGTGAAGTATGATACAGCGGATATTGACTATTTTCACAGTCACCCGACGCAAATGCAACCACCGTGACCACCCAGAAGTGTTACCTCGGTCGGTAGAGACACGATTTATTCGGCGATCCATTCACAGACATTTGCGCAGGACGACCATGGAATGTTTACGCTGTTGCTGTCTTCCTCCGAAACTATATGGATGATAGTATCCAGCCTGCTGGATTCACTCCATGGGATGGAGAGTGAGTCACGACCTTTCCCCCCAGTTTCACCTCAAATTGAACCTGTGATAGGACAACTGTGCCAAACACAACCTTCTATGCCGAGTTTGATTCATACGGTCAGATACTCCTCCAATTTGCATTTCTTGCTCGGACTGACCATTTCATAGGCCCAGGAAGCAATACGTCCTCCCGTGTTCCTCAGGACCACCTCTTGACTGCTATCCAAGCGCAAAATTATACGCTCGAAGACGTGTTCGGTGGTACCCCTTCCTGGATTGACTACGGATACCTATATTAAAGATTCGAACGTACAGAGCTTGTCACGGATTAGTTACAGAATTACGACGTGTGGTCTTTCTCACTCAGGGGTTATTAAATTCACGAGTTGATGCACGTGACCGCGTCGCGTGTTGAACTTGCTCAAGTTGTTCTTCGGGTTGAACCAGTTCACAACTGACCACGACTGCGTCTACTAGAACAGTAGAGTTTGCTAACATCTGGACCGACATCCACCAACAAGACATGGCCTCGATTGGATCTGTAACCAAGCAAATCGCAGCGCTCGAAATCTCCTCCAAGAAACCAGCAAACCCACCACCAAGACCCACTCACACGAAACAGCCTAGTCAAACAAACGTCGCAAAACTCCTCACTAAATATGCTGCACCCAACCCTACCATCCCCAAACCTACTCAACCATCCGCCCTTCGAAATCAGACGAATGCAGAGAGTAGAACAGTAACGCCACCACTTCCGACAAAACCCGCTGCCAAACCTGCTCAGTCGACGATCGACATCGGAAAGTATGATGGCGGGTTTGAGATCGATAATGAGAAGAGAGGCGAGAAGGTTTATGGGGAAGCTGCAGAAGACCTCGCACTCGATTCTAGCGTGTCGAGGTATGTTTGTCACTTTGCTAGTTCAACCGCTGGAATTGAACCATGTTCACAGAATACGACCCACCCGTGAATGGAACCTAAACTCGTTCGACATCGGTCGTCCCCTTGGAAAGGGCAAGTTCGGTCGCGTTTACATGGTCCGGACCAAAGTCGAACCTCACTACATCCTCGCGCTCAAATGCCTCTACAAATCCGAAATCGTCCAATCTCGCGTCGAGAAACAAGTCCGTCGCGAAATTGAAATCCAAATGAATCTCCGTCATCCAAACGTCCTCCGTCTCTATGGCTACTTCCATGACGAGAAGCGCATCTTCCTCATGCTCGAGTTCGCAGGCAAGGGCGAACTATACAAGCAACTGAGCAAACATGGATGTTTCTCCGAGAAGCGTAGCTCGAGATATATTGACCAGATGGCGGATGCGCTGCAATATTTGCATTCGAAGCACGTTATACATAGAGATATCAAGCCGGAAAACCTCTTACTGGGTATCAATGGCGAGCTAAAGATTGGGGATTTCGGATGGAGCGTGCACGCGCCTGGAAATAGGCGAATGACGCTATGTGGTACGCTGGACTACCTTCCCCCAGAGATGGTGGAGGGGAAAGAACACAACGAGAAGGTCGATTACTGGGCCCTCGGGGTGCTCACATACGAATTCATGGTCGGTAACCCGCCTTTCGAAGACAGGAGCAGCGTTAATGGTAAGCGTTCTCTTTCCAGCCCTCCGTCGATAGCTCATTCTGGTACAGCCACATACCGACGGATAGCAAAAGTGGATCTTCGCATACCCTCTCATGTGTCGCCTGAAGCGAGAGACCTCATTTCGAAGGTGAAATTTTATGTTGACTGGCAACGTTACTGAGTAGGTTGACGCATCCTTCAAGCTCCTGAAATATAACCCCGAGGAGAGGCTTCCATTGACCGAGGTTGCTCGTCATCCTTGGATTGTTAAACACCGTCCCAAGGGGTCCTCGAAAGGAGGGAACGAAGCATAGATCCCATTGAGACGTTTGATAATGTTGTATTTCGTTCTGTGAAAGCATGGACTTGGGTTGTCGCATTTCGTTCTCGCCCGTGTATGTACGATATGAATGTACCCCCATCCTCGAGCTACGGTGCTAGGTTAATTTTCAGAACCGTTTGATATCGATGTCTCCAAGCTTTGTTGATGGCCGTACTAAACCCGCAGCTGATAGGGCTCACAGGCTTCCCTGAGGTATTAAAGTTATTTATTCCGTGGTCTATGTCGGAACGAACAACAAGAACATTGTATCGTCTAGTTACCGTCCCATAATCAAAGTGCCTGCAAATTGCTTGAATATGCCATCAAAGCGGGAGAAAATTCAACAGACCTTCAGTATATCAGCGAAGACATGTCTGCACGCATGCGGTTGTAGTCAAGGAGACCCTCAATAGGACCGAGAGCAGCAATGGCAATCTATGTGAAAATTTAACAAGGTGAGATGATCAGGGAACACGAGGTACTTACGTCTTTGTCCCATAGGTACTTCTGAGCAACGCGTCTGATTTCGTCGGGAGTAACGGCATCGACTGCGTTCTCGATCTGCTTGGGAGTCATGCGACGACCAGTGGTGACGAGTTGTCGGCCAATGTCCTCAGCAATAGCAGTGGTTCCATCGAGGCTGAGGAGGAGGCCAGCCTTGAGTTGGCTCTTGGCACGCTCGACCTCAACCTCAGTAGGGGCCATCGACATGCGGGTCCACTCCTTGAGCGTGAAGTGTGCCATGTCGTCGAGGTTCATGTAGTTCTCTGACACGAGGTAGATACCCCAGAGACCAGTATCCGAGTAAGATGTAGAGAAAGACATGAAGCTGTTGGCGAGGTTATTCGAAGAGATGATGTGAGAGAGGCGGGAGGAAAGGAGAGGGGATGCACCCAGAGAACGGTCCCAGTTACCCATGATAGATTGCATGACCAGCATGGGGAAGTAGTCGGGTGAGCTCCAGCCAACACCCTCCACGGCAATGGCGACATGTGCGCAGGGCAAGTCGTCATCCCGGACACGGACCTCAGAACCAATGAAGTCTGTGCGAGAGTGGGAGAGACGGCCTAGGGGTATGGGGTTGGGGGAGACGGGGAGAGAAGAGAAGTGCTTTTCGGCGAGTTTTACCAACTCCTGGTGGTCAACACCACCTGCACCAACGAGAACCATGCGGTCAGCAGTGTAGTTGGTTTTGATGTAGTTTGCAAGGTCATCCCGCTTGATGGACAGGATGTTCGCCTTGGGACCAAGGATTGTCCGGCCAAGAGGTTGACCTATATGTCGCGTTAGCGGTCATATGTAAGACGGAATCAACGAATGTACCTTGGAACGCGACGGAGTGGAGGTGGTCGAAGACAACCTCCTCGAGTTGCTTGTCGACCTCCTGTTGTTCACGGAGGATGACGTCCCGTTCCCGCTCCACTGCAGTGTTCTCAAGCTTGGAATTTTGGAGAATGTCGCTGATGATGTCAACTGCATTCGGAACGTCCTTGCGGAAGCTCTTGGCGTAGTAAACGGTTTGCTCGCGGGAGGTGTACGCGTTCAAGTGTGCGCCGAGGTTTTCGACTTCGAGCTCGAGAGCGTGTTGGTTTCTGCGGCTGGTGCCTTTGAATGCCATGTGTTCCAAAAAGTGGGCTGTGCCGTTGGTTTTGTCCGTCTCTGCACGGGATCCAGCATCAATCCAAACACCGACGGTGGCAGTCTGTGCGTGTGGGTGCGACTCAGTTGCGACTGTGAGACCATTTGGCAGAGTTGTCGTTTCGGTGATGGGTGTCGGGATGTTCACGGCGGTTGCGAACGAGCGCAACGACCGCTGTGGGATGAGTGAGACTCTGACTTTCTTTAGGAGTGGGAATACTTACGGGGTAGCGGGTTGCGCTGCGAAGGGAGCGACCCAGCGTCGCTGACAATGTTCGAGAGACCATTCGGAAGAGAACAAGCTTGACCTTGGCTGAGCAGACCACTCTCTACAAAACTCTTCTTCGGGTGTTCTCGGTCAATCGGATATTGCCGACTTTTCGTACTCCGATATATCACGTGATTTAATATGTATTACGCAATCAGTATTACTTCCACAACAATCCAGCTCGTCCTCCGGGAACAATACATTTCCATGGACCCTGTGTAGAATGTCGACCTTCAAGTCGCGAGAGTGTAAACCCATTCTCGGACGCAACGAGGAAAGCGTTTGGAATAACCGAGAGATCGTCGCTCAGACGATCTATCTCTTCCGTAGGCGTAGAACGTTTCCCTGGGTGCACTTCTGGTGCGACAAGTAACGAAAGGCTGCTGTGCGAAGAGTCGGGAAGGTATGTCGAGGTATTGTGTGACAGAGATTGAGATCGGCGATATAACTGCAAGCGAGATCAAGAGGTCCTCGACAACACTTGTACAACTCGATGAACTCACGCAGACGACGGTGTCCTTCCCCGGTGCTGAATCAGTGTCAAGTGCAATCGAACCACGCGAGGGATCGCCAGAGGTAATTCGGTGAAGTTGGGATATCTGAGTGTTCAACGAGTTTAGTGTGTTGAGCCATATGAGCGAGGTCATCTTACCTCATGATTTGAAGGGTCAATAATACCAACGTAAAACTCATCCTCTTTCCCCATCCATGCCGTATTTGAAGAGGACAATCCGTACTTCTGGATAGCGTCAAGGAGAAGCCGAGTAGGGTTCCGAGAGTCCAAGGACAGAATTAAATTTCCTTCAGAGCTTATAGCACAAACTCGTTAGACAATTTAGAACACGAAAGCAGGCACTCGCATACCTCGTCACTTTCAATCTAGGGCTCAGAGCGACTAACGGTGGGAGAGAAAGTTGCACTGAGGGAGGTGAGGTACACCGAGTGAACGCAACGCCGACAGCGCCATCAGACAGAATTGATCCGTTGCGGAAGAGTGTGACAGGCCGGCCAGTGAGGAAGGGAGTAGACGAGGCGATGAGGGCCAGCTACGTTCCGGAATGTAAGGTTGCCAAGAGAGGCGAAGGTCTGTTAGACAGAATGATTGTACCGACCTTGTTTGCTTGAGGAAACACACCTTCGAGGACGCTTCCGATTCCCTCAGGGGACTTGTCAGAGAAGTAAAGGATATTTTCTACGGCTGAAGGACTTATACATGTGTGCTATCCTCAGATGAATATCCATAATCAAAGGGCAGACGTACTCGACATCCCGCAGTGTGTCAGGGAGAGATTTGATGCCCGGCCCAGTATCGAAGCTCAACGACGACGAGAAGGTCTTTGCTTTGGCACTATGTTCCCACACCTTGTCCCAGTCGATTCTCCCATCGAGCCCAGACGGGGCGCTAGGAATTTGCGGCGGGATGTCGTCGGTGACAAGCTTGTCGGTAGCACTTCTTCGTCGGGCAGCATGCCAACGTCCAACTTGAGCCTGTGTACGGCCTGGCACGGTAGAGCGGAACGAGACACCATTTACGAACGCAAGAGAAAGTGAACACGAATCAGGTCCTCTGTGTATTCTTGAATCCAGGTATTGATGGGGTAAAGGTGCGGCTATACAGCCAACATGCTGAGGACAGAGCTGGGTGAGTGTGGATGTGATATTGGAAAGGACCTCTGGGGAGGTCGTGGACGAAGGCGCAATCGCGAAGAGTAAGGCTTGGTCTGGCAAAGGACTATGAATTCTTTGAAGAGCCTGAGGTAGGACACCAAGGAGGGAGTGGGGATGCCGCGATGTGTAGGTGACCGCGTTCAAAATCTGTGGGGACATGTTCAACGACTTGAAGACTTGGCAATAATCTAAGACGCTGTTCGCCGTCGACGTTTGACCCACAACTTGAACGTGACTGCAGGGGTTCGCTGTTCCAACTGATCCAAAGGTCAATGCAGGGAAGAACAGGAGCTCAAGCAGAATTTGGACTTTGCGCAAATTCTCACAATTCGAGTCTGGAATCTGGAGGAGGACACCCAAGTCTATGATCTCTCCCTTGGGCGCTTGATCCGAACGCGATCGTACGCTTCTGCTTCATTCCCTTGCGATAACATACCTCAGGCTGATGGCGGAATACAGTTCCCATTCATTGACAGTCCCTAGTAGCTCCATGTATTCTTCCTCAAGCTACGCCGCGTTTTGACTCGGAAATTCCAGCGGCCCAATCATTTTTGTTCCAGAACCAGGAGCAGCCTCCCTTCCGACATCTTCAGCGAGACCTTCATAATCTCTGTCCTCATACCTCACCCCGTACAAACGAACAGCTCCATTGCTCTCGACACAGATCTACAGGGGTACATCGATGCTGTGGTCTTCGCTGCGTATCGCATACACCGTAATGGAGTTGCAGGGATAGCTTGGCACCTATCAAGATTAGTTCGGCAATGGTGGTTGCTGTCCGCTTTCACTCAAAGTCGATTTGCGTTCCACGTTTTACTGACAAGAGGAGAACCGCCGCCGTCGCCTTTTCGCCATAATACACTATACGGTTATCGGGGCTCAGCGTCATCTTTAATGTGGCCAACGGCCTGGGCGTGTTGCTCGGAGGTGTTCCTATTCTTCAGCGCCTCCATCTCAGGAGAACATGGGCATCATATGACCAGAGAATACCGTGTCAGTCATCCAATCACGCCCTCGGCTTCGCACCCTCACCCTCCACTCCCCTGCTTTCAACGTGAAGATTTTAACCTGGTTCAATCCAGGACGGACGAACCTTACACCTCGCAGCGGTTTTCAAATTCGATGAGGATGACATCGACAGTAACACCTTGAACCTCTCCGGATGGTTCCCAACCTCGAGCATGTCGTCAGGTCTCATGCTGTTACTCGCAAAGACCAAGACCCTGACTCACTCACACATCCAAAACTACGCGTTCTGAGGATATGGCTGGTGTGTGAACATGGCACGCTTTTTGACACACTAACACTTCCCAACTTGCGTTACTTCCACGTTGGTAATTCGACGGCTGACACCCATTCACGGACATCAAGCTGGATATTCATAACAGCGAAATTTTTGGCTCACCGACGGTCAATGTGGTTCACGGTCACGTCAATATCAGCGAACTGCTGTGCTGGACAAGTCGACGTTGCCAAACTTGCGTCACACCTTGGTCATGTTGTCAACTTGAGACACTCAAGGTCAAAGGAGTACATGGAAGCGCTCTCATTCCCAGTACTATGAAGCAAGCGAAAACTGTCTCTAGCACGCTGTTCTCGGCACTAGGTCGTCCAGTGTCCGTAAAACCACATCGGTAGACACACCAACCCTATCGAAACATACCTCAGTATACATACTCGTAATCAATCCATTCAGGCATCCCGAGGAAAACTCCATCCATCGTGAAGTTCCGTGCCTCAGTGGAATTGAGGATATGCTCAATTGGCACACGCGCGGTGTTGTTTGCCCCAGGACCTAAACGAATCCCATAAGAGTAGCCACATTTACCAGCGCTCAGGACATACCGTACGATGCATACTCAGCGTAGTATGTGGTGTTTGCGATGACTGGTCTATTCGATGTTCCATTGGTTAAAGTAGCTCAATATCAACCGAGTCTTAACCTACATACCTCGCGGCGCTAAACGGCTCAAAGCCAGCAGGTTGTACGCTGTCGTCCATATAGGTGCGAAGATACACCGTGGTAGCAAGATCATTCCAGGGGCGGCCTACGTAGATAATGAAGGATAAATCTGGCAGTATTTCGTGTAATAAATATCTAACATACCTAGCCAGCAGGAATGCTGTGTAACGGTCGTAGCGTTCGCGTCAGGTGACTGAAAGGAGTGAATTAGCTCTCAACTCCGAGATGGAGTTCTGAGTGTTACCCGAATGATCCTTGAATCTGAAATGTATACACCGTATCGGTTTGCAGGGGCAGCAGTGAGGTTTGTACCCTTCCAAGCAGAGATGCCTCCGCCGCAACCCCTGTTGGCAAGTGTCACCGATTGGAACCATCTAAGAATATGTCAATAGTGGATTCGGTGATCTGGAAATGTGGAAGACTACGCGGTACCAAATCCAAATAGGTCTGAGAAACAGTGGAGAGATTAGGTCGGCTTACACCACGGTTGTGACACTTACAGTCCGTTTCACCGTATATGATGCTGTCAACAACATAAGTACTGGCATTCCGGCCCGTGTACCAAGTATCTTGGTAGCTTGCAAATGCACATCCATAGAAGGATGCATTGGCGTAAGAAATGTCAGTCACCAATGCTTGCGAAATGGAGTAATTTGCCTGAACTGGCGTTCAGTTTTTATATATGAGCACAGGAAAGAACGTACCGCTCGGTTCTCGAAATCAATGTTGTACGCTTTAAAGTCGGTATTTCCAAAGAATGGCTGGAGAGGAGCGCCATTCGTCCCAGCCCCAATTAAAGCACCCGAGTAGTTGGGTGCAACCGTCAAAACAGCAGTGAGAGCATCGTCAAACAACTGAGCACCCGAAGAATTGGTGAGGACATATTTGTTGTTCCAGATATGCACCAGGTTGCGTGCTGATGCATTTCCAGCTGGATCAAATGCCGTGTCAGCAGATAATTGACCCTACTCGAGTGTGACCAAGAGTGCGACAGAGGTTGCATAATTCATACCAATAGAGTAAGAGGACCGGTGCGCGTGATATTCACGGTTTCGAAGTATTCTCCTTCTCCGATGAGGATAGTTGCACTCCCAGTGTCTGGACTGGGAAAACATAATGAGGACTGCTATGTGCTGAGGGTAATCAGAACTCACAGTGATGAAACTGCACTTTGTACGCTTGCAAACTGGGCAGTTGGGTCAGTTTGCGAAACATATAAAGTACCTTCCGGGCATCCCGTGAGAGGGGAGACATCATTCGGCTTTTGTAGCTGGCATGCTATGTAGCTAGGTGACAAAGCCTGGGCACGGAGCACAAGGATGGCCAGTAAAGCGAACAAGTACGACATCGAATGCTGGGCAATTGTGCTTCGGAGCTTATTGGATTCCCGTCAGTTTTATAGAAGTTGGATTTCGGGCCGTTGGAGTCCGTAGAACCGGGGGAGGGCATCACACGATCCCATCATGTAACCCGCGGGTGAATGAAGCTGGGAGAATGCATGGCGGGGACACGGGGTCAGCTAGACGTCGTGTTAACTATGTCTTCGTTGATTTCATGCCTTGCGTTTGAAGATAGTAGTCGAAGGGATTACTGAGAGAACTGAAAAAGGTATCGCCCGGGACGACCATGGTTTATCCACTCGACTCTCCTTGGCATTCACGTTGGCCGATGCTACTTTCTGCATCGTTCAGTCAGACGTCAGGTTATATTATTGAAGGCAAGCTCCCCATAATGGCCATAACAGCGATGCTTCATCCGTGCAGCACTTCACACAGGCTACGGGGAGTTGCGGTCATCGGCGCTTTGGCGGTCGATACACTGGAAGACAAAGCTTGATTTAGAATCAGCATCGAAGCAAACACCGACGTACATGGTTATCTCTCTCTAGCAACAAAGATAGCTGGCTGACCCTTCGTTGTTCATATGGTCTTAACTTCCGATCGTACCATACATCCAGACCGATTAGTGCGTACGTCGCAGTAGATTGGAGTCCCATTCGGACTCAACCTCCTCCCAACCAACACGGTGGTCAATGTCCCGTTCCGCAGTACCAGTGCCCAATTTCCCGCTTCATGACTGTATTTGGATAGGAGCAACGTTAACTAGTGTTTACTTACTTCGTGTTAGAGTTATGGTCAGAGGAATTACGATGGAGTTGTTGGTAGTCGCAGTGGCGGCATTGGCAAAGATCAAGCTGGCCAGGAAGACGAGTAAGAGTTTATGGGCAGTCGAGCGTGTCCATCTCCGGGGGATGGGGAAATGGACCAGCCCTGGAATTACGGTTGCCTTCGCAACTACCCCACTAAACGGTCTTGTTACCATTCTTCTGTGCACACAGCAAGAGCCTGTACTGTGGCTTGCGGGAAAGCCTGGCGAAAGTGCTGGATGTGTATTTCCCACCCTCGCTGCAGCAGTTGCTAGACTCACTCAGCAAGCACTGAATGATAGAGGTTAATACTCACTTTTGCTCGGCAGTATACTTCCTTCGATAAGGCCCTTCAATATGTTTGACCGCAAGCTGTGCGTCCAATATGAGAGGATCAGTAATGATATAGCTCTCACTGCACGAAAGATGGCAGTGTAATCATGGCAGAACACCCTCGCAATGAAACAATGGGTGATCACCACGTTATCCTCGCATTCATCTCGCCGCCCAAGCAATGAAACGTACCCAAGTCCCCGGATAAGAGATATATATGAAGACGCCGGCAAGAGGTGGTATCAACGGGACTTAAAATCTGTAAGTTAAAGTACTTAGCCAGACTTGGCAACTTCGTCCTGTCATCCAACCATCGAAAAATAGACGTGGTTAACGCCCATCAAAGAAGGTAGAATATATATCTGTCAGGGGTGTAATAGATGGTCAAAGTTGTTGGAACAACAACCAATCAATTGCAACGTTCCTGATCGATTGGCGTCATTCCATGTTTCTAGTTTATGGTCTAATTTAACCAGCTTGATGGACATTCTTGTCAAAGGGTGAGTTTGCTCGTCGACCAAGGCCGCCGTAATAGGTGGCTGTGTACGGGGCTCACCCCCGCGGGAACCCGAAAGTTGACCAAGTTGTAAATTCGGTGCGCGTGAGCCTTGTCCAGACTCACGTCTCTTCTCTTCCCTCCTCCTGCAGCAATGGCCTCCCTCGCTCGGTTACGCCCCTCCATCGTTCGTCGCATCGTATGTACACCTCCTTATTGCCCATGGTGACTTGCATACAAGTACTCACATTCGTGCCTTTTTTTAGCCCACTTTCGCGCGCACAATCACGACGTCGGCGGACACCACCCAGCTACAGGGATCCGTCTCCGACCCATCTCAACCATTCACTGTCAAGCTTCACGAGGACTCCTTCCGCTCCTACAGATGCGACACTCCTTCGCTCGAAGTACAAGTCCAAAAGGATGAGCTACTAAAAATGTACAAAGACATGCAGACCATGCGACGCATGGAGATGGCCTCCGACGCTCTCTACAAAGCCAAGTTAATTCGTGGTTTCTGTCACCTTGCTATCGGTCAGGTGGGTTCTGTTTCCCTCATCCCATGGTAGTCGCGCCATGTGGTCTCATTTCCCCAAATGACAAACGAAAAGCTGACGGGAACCTCGTGGCTCAATAGGAAGCAGTTTCTGTCGGTCTCGAGTATGGTATCACTCCTGAAGACCGTGTCATTACCGCCTACCGGTGTCATCCTTTTGCAGTAATGCGTGGTGGTACCATCAAGGGTGTCATTGCTGAACTCCTCGGTCGCCAAGACGGCATGTCCCAAGGAAAGGGTGGTTCCATGCACATCTTTACCCCCTCTTTCTTCGGTGGTAACGGTATCGTTGGTGCCCAAGTACCTGTCGGCGCTGGTATTGCGTTCGCTCAAAAGTACCTCGGCAAGAAGACAGCCACATTTGCGTTGTATGGTGATGGTGCAAGTAACCAGGGCCAGGTGTTTGAGGCGTTCAACATGGTATATCCATTTACCCTTTGTTGATAGGCGACTAACGACGCATATATACGCTCTAGGCCAAGCTTTGGGACCTCCCATGCGTTTTCGTTTGTGAGAACAACAAGTATGGAATGGGTACATCCGCTGAACGTAGTTCATCCAACACCGAGTATTTCACTCGCGGTGACAAGATTCCTGGTCTCCAGGTCTGTCACACTGCCGTCCCCTTGTTGTCTCCGCCACTCACTCATTGTTGCAGGTGAACGGTATGGACATCATTGCATCGAGGCACGCCGTCCAGTTCGCACGCAACTGGGTCACTGAAGGCAACGGTCCTCTCCTTATGGAGTTCGTCACTTACCGCTACGGTGGTCACTCGTGAGTCGCCCCAGTTTTCTTCCATACATCGTTCGCCGTTTGACTGGCTGGTGACATTCGCAGTATGTCTGATCCTGGTACCACTTACCGTACACGTGAAGAAGTCCAGCGTATGCGTAGTACTCAAGACCCTATCCGTGGACTTCAGCGCTACATTGAAGAGTGGGGTCTCGCTAGTGAGCAAGAGCTCAAGGTGCGTCTCGTTCCCATGTCTTATGCGATCTTACCCAATGTGTCCGTAGCAACTCGACAAGGAGGCCAAGGCGGAGGTTGACCAAGCCGTTGAGGAAGCTAAGCTTTCCCCCGAACCTACCCCCAAGGATCTCTGGACGGATATCTACTACAAGGGCACTGAGCCACCTTTCATGCGTGGTCGGGAACGCGAGGAGGTCAGTTGTTGTCCCTGCTCTGTAGCATATGTTGATGTATGTTTAGGTCCATCACTATTGAGCGGCGGTAGGCTTGGGATAGAGGGGTACACGTGTGGGGTCAGCGTGCATGATCCGCGCATACGTGATATGATATGGCATGCATTCATACCTACTTTAGATACAGACGCTTTCTTCTCTCTTTTGTCAGGGCATCTGTGTGGTATTCTGATAGACCGCATACACGAGGTGACCTGCACTAATATGCATCTTTAACATCCAACGCATGGTTGAGTGTCGTCTAGCTATTGCATCCTTGCTAAGACATAAAGTGGATCACATGACCGCGTTCAATGAAGCTCTATCAGGCAAGTGCGCGACCTCAATCCCATACTCCATTGAACACCAAGTTGCCCATTCTGAAGAGTAGGAATGACCCGGGTTGTCTTCCTACCTGAGGGACTGCCTAGGGGAAACCAGCACGCGTTCCGTGACATCATGCGCCAATGACTCGACGACCGTGATCATGAATGAAATAAAAGTATATCAATTTTCTTTTCCCCAGTGCCCTGACAGATACCCGTCCTCTCATTTCCAACTATGTGACAATGCACGAATGCTTTGTAGTGTTCTTGCTGGTTTCGCACCTCGGTGAGAGGTACAATGAATTATCTGTGCCAGGATCAAGACTCCAGTGCCCAACGTAAGTCGATACTCCTGAAGTGAGCTCAAACATTGATTGTTGGCTCAGGTTTACTCCTTTCAAGTCGCCAGTGCAGCGAGGTCCTCAATATCTTATGCTCATTTACGTCTTCGCTAGAGCTTTCCGACGAAAGGCCACTCCTGAGTCCTCAGGGAATATTTGTTCCGCGTTCCCTAGTGAACAAGTAATGCTGTACGGTCATGCGGAATTGCGTGGAAATCCCTGATTCCCTTGCATCATACTCCATGATCATGATCATGGTATGTCATGACACACGTTTTTCGTCGCGTTCGGATTGTATCAGCACCAAGGGTGGTTTCCTTGTAACATTGAAGTTTCGTATCTATATCAACGTGTCAGGACCTGTACGTTCAACTCATTAATCATTTCCGCTCTAACGCGATAACGAGACCACAGCCATGGGTTCTTACCATTGGCGGTGGGTGTTTGGGGGGGTTGATGCGCTACCGTTTGCGGGCACCCTAATTTCAAATCGCTCCTTGTTTGCAGAACGTGTTGTTGTCGGTGCCTAGCGTCTAGTTCATCGAACAATTACAAAGGCGTCCACACTTAAAGTTTCATAGGGTGCTTACTCAGGGTCGTGTCGTGGCGCACACAGCTCAACTGCGAGAATGTCGTAGCTGCGCCCGGCCTACTTTACTTAAAGCTACTTGGATTCAGATCACTCTTCGCCCTGCTGGTCAGGCAAGCTGTACTCCCACAGTATAACGGTCCCCACTATGTCTCAAGCCACATTGCAGCAAGACATCACCGATGTTTCCAACATGTTCGTCTATTTCACATCTTGACCCGGGAGTTATACTTACCGTCCTAGACATGATACTGTCGTAAGTAGTGCGACTTGGGGCTTTGCCGGCGCTGATAGTCAAGCTAACGCTTCCGAGATGGTCGCCATCGCTGGATTTACGGTGCTCGTTTGGGATCACATTATAACATTCGATGACGAAGTATGTTATCAACAAGATCACTTCTATATCTCCAGCTTAGTTCCATAGGTTGAACTTATTTGGAATTCTGACAAGGGACTTAGTGAGTATCAGTATTTCCTTGGGTACATGGTCTCTCCCTAACATTCATTCGTGCAGTGGTGTATCTGTTCTTGCTTGTGAGTAAGCGATGGATTGCAAACACAGCATAGTCTTCATGATCAAAGCAGAACAGATATCTTACGCCGCTCGGTTTTATCGTGAATATCGTTGGTGAGCCGCCTGCTCTACAGCGTTGAATGAACTGAAACAGCCTCTCAGCTTTTACCCTTCCTGTGTGGGGGGCAGAAGTACGTCTAGCTTTATTGCATCTGCATATTCGCAAGTTAACCCTGCATGCTAGACGTCAGGCAATCAGTTTCTTTTGCAATACTAAAATGCAACTCATCGCAGCTACAGCTGTCAGCATTTTGTTCGATATGAAGGGGCCATGAGCTGTATCGGCATACTAACAGCCGCCTTAATTATGTCTCTTCGGTGAGTTTCGGTGCTGTAGCGCCTCGACTCACCCTGAGCTGGGATGCCATAGAGTTCGCGCAGTCTATAACAACAGCAAGGTTATTGTGTATGGCCTCGTGCTCTTATTCCTCTCGTGGATTGGCGTCAATACCTGGCTGCTCACTCACGGCGAACGTACGTTTGTTTTGTGTCCTGAGAGGATATATTTCTAATATGAATGTAGTGGTTCAGCACGTATCAGGGGTGCATTGTGCGATTCTTCATCTGCGATTGTATTGCGGCTTGTCACTAACTTCCAACGTGCAGCATGCTCTATGATCTTTGATCCATCTTTGTAAGTGAACATGAGTTACACGTGCCATAATTCCGGGAGGTAACTTCGAACAGGAATAGTGTCGCCTCAGCAAGTTGGGGCTGGATACCTCTTCTATACGATACACTCGTTTTCACATTAATATTGAAAAAGACACTACCAATCATACGCATCGGACAAGCAGGTCGGATTGTCCACACCTTGTTCGCCGACGGAACATTGTACTATAGGTGGTTATCATTTTTATGTCGTGTTATTCCTACCCGATTATGCTCAAGCTGATCTATGCGCATCTTCCAGCGTAATCTTCGGAGTGAACCTTTCGTTAACGATAATGATTGTTCGTGCAGACGATGGTGTAAAGAACATCACGGCGCAGTAAGTCTGTCTGTTTCGAAGGCTAATAATAGTCTGAACGTTATATGATCCGACTCCAAGGTTGGGATTACTGTAAGTTACAAGTACATCGCGAAGGAGACTTGATCGCTAACCCGCTGTTTTCAGACTTACAGTACGTTTCCCCTCATCATTTGAACCGCGTGTCAGACTCTTTGATCTGCTTCAGGTCACTATGGTATCACGGATCACTCTTAATCTGAAGAGGCAGGCATTGTATCCTGTGGTCAACTCTGCGCATCCGATTTCGCGCAAGTGGACCACATTGCAAACCATGCGTTCTCGTTCGGGATTGGAACTGTCCGGGAGGATACCTTTATCCCGCCCAAGGCCACACTCGTTACCGTCGAACATGCATCCACAGGGTGCTGCTTCCTCTGATGATATCATCTTCATCACTCGCGAACGCTCCCGGCTCAGTACCATATTTTCCTCTAGCGGATCGCTCGAGACTGTGGCTCATGCACCGGCAAGCCCCATCATGGAGGAAGCGCCGCGAGTGGGGCAGGATGTTGAGAGCGTTTGACTTGGGATAACGGACCAAGTGCTGGTGAGGTTAGCCGAGGACACACCAATTCGGCCTTGTCTTATTGATTGCTGGTTGCAAGCGCCTGGCAGAACGAGACAGAGAGTATATGTCTAATTTTTTTTTCCGGCGTGTATTGATTCATATTGCATCTTACTGTGCCCCTACTGTACTAGTACGTACCTGTAAGCCGTTGTGTAGAGCTAGATAAATTGCAATTCCTCGCTTCGACTAACGCCGCGATCACGTGCTGGGAGGAGGATATGTTACTGCCGAGATCCAAATGTGTCAAGTGCGGTGGTTTAGCTGAGGGAGAGCAGGGTAGTAACCATTTGGGTACATTCAAGAGCTCGTCAGCGCGGGACGCGACCTCAAAACATTCGCAGCCGTTGGTTCATTCCACTTCTTTCCTTTTCTCTCAGTTCTATTGTCCCCGATTTGCTTTAAAGACAACCCCCACGTTCCACTGCATTCGCACTCTTTTGATCATCAACCTCGCGCCTTTAACCACTCCCACTCCTAGCGCCTGGTCCGTACAGCCATGGCAGCTTCGTCGTCGAACGCGATCAGTCCCGGAAAGCACTCGAACTCATCAAAGTTACTGAATGACTACGTCAGTCCAACTGGTTTCCGTCCTGGGATGGTACTTGACGTTAGACCCCTAGCAACTCGGAGACTCACTTGGAAAGGGTGCATTCGGTCAGGTCTACCGTGAGTTTCTCGCCGCTAAACAGTACGAGAAGAGTG